>JAGXCT010034741.1:2234-75329 GCA_022495035.1 Philopotamus ludificatus
ATTTTATATTAAATAATAGTTTCAGCATTAATAGCACACTTTAATTCAAAATAAAATATTTCTATCTTGCATATTTAAAAAATTCTGTGAATTAAATAAAAATATTAAAAAGTCGTTGATGAGATTTCCTATTTTTTATTTAACTATGATAAGACATTAACTTAAAAAGTAAGTAAGTAAGTTCATAATTATTACTATAAATTATTCTTAGATTTACTTTTGAGGTAAAACGAAAATACTTTCCGATCGACTGAAAGTAACGTAACGTAACATATCGCATCGCCCATTCATTGATGACATTGTAAATCTAATGCAACACAATGTGCCAGCGATCCTCAAACTGTACAAATTGCATATTAAATATTATATTTCATTATTTTTTATCGACGATTTCTTGAAACGTAAGTACAAACGATACCCAGCACTTTTATCAACGTCAGAAAAAGAGCGAGAGAAGTAATTCAACCCCTTCCCGCCCCGGTGGCCATCTCGCACCCCCCCCCTCTTCTTCCCCTGCCCCGCCGCCAGCCCCGCTTACCCCACCGACAGGGCTGTCCGCGACGCCATTTTTAATTGGCCCCCCGTCCCCAAAATAGGGGGTCGCAATACCCAGCGAGACTTCCCAATCGTGCCGGTTTCTTATAATGGCAACACCTACCTACCCCTCGGTCAAAGTGGGTTATTACATTTTTTATATTCCGTCGTCAAAACGAACGCGAATTTAGTAATTGCTTTATTTCCTGCGTAAAACGATATTTTAGATAAATCTCCCTTTTGTCCCCATTTTTAGCTATATATAGTCCCATTCAATCGTTTTATAGGACTCTTTTATCTAAGATAATGTCACAAAATTATTTAAAAATAATTTATTCCTCTCAAAATATATTAAAATATCAAAAAACAATATTTTTCCACAAAAAAAAAACATATGACATAGATTTTAATTATTTTTTAAACAGAAATATACACCATTTTGTGATAATTTCTATCTAATAAATTTAATCCTTTTCATTTCTAGTAATTTAAACATTATAACAATCCATTAACATTTGTTTTAGACAACTAAATCTATCTGTATATATTATATCGAATAGTCAGTAACGGAATGCTAGATTTCTTAAGGGTTTGCTTTATATATAATGACAACTTTCGATTTTTTTAAATTACTGGAAGACCTCAAAATAACTCAAAAGCTGATAAATAAATCACTCGCACATTTCTTAACTAAAACATATGATTAAAATAAATGAAACTAAATTGATAATTATTAAATATATTTAATGCTTATTCATATGTTATACTTTCTTCTTTATCCCCAGGAAAGATATTTTTATAAATAAATCACTGATTAAGTTTTTGATGATATTATTAATATATTCTATTATTAAACTCGTATTATATTAAAGATAAGCATTTTTTTTAATTAAATATAAGTCTGTAGAATTTTCTCGCCATTTTATTCATCTAATTAAAATATACATAAACAATAATTGCGAATTATTAATTATTTAAATAAAAAAATACTGATCCATCTAAATTTATAAATAAAAAAAAATCGTTTGAGTGCTGGATTTTGAGGCCCCCTGGAATAATTAAGGCCCCAGATCTGCGCCTTATACGCCTAAGAGGAAATCAGCCACTGTCTAGATATAAGATTGTTATGGTCTCATTTTTTTTTTTAAATATAAAGTGTTTTTTACCGTTAACTTTAAAATAAGAGTTGAAAAAAATATTAATTTATAGATTTAGACGTAGCAGTAACATAATATTTGCTAATTATTAATTATATCCGTATTTTAATACTTAAAATTATTGATTCATTTTAATTTAATGATCGTACAATTTATATAAATTTATTTATCATTTAAATACATATAGAAAAAAACGCGACATAAAATTTTGCGAGTTTTCTTTTCTAAATTTTTAATATGTCTGATATTAACTCATTGTATTTTTTTATTATAACTTGTACAGTAAGCCCTTACCAATTTAATCCTTGATCAATATTAATATTTTATGCCTAACTCTAGTGTCGAAAAATTATTTTCACAACATTGAAACAATCGACTTAACATTTTGTACGCGTTAAAAATTAATAATTAATTAAATGAGAATAAGAAAAAAATATTTATCACTATTTATTGTAAATATAGATATAACATACAATATACAATCAATGAATTAAAAACAAATACATAATGCAAGCAAAGATGTCAATAAACTAAAAAATAGACTTTGCTGTACTCGCGAAATTTAATGGCGCTGATTGTAAATTGTTTTATATATCTTGTAATTTTTAATTTTAGTTCAGACATTCCAATCTTTGTAGACTTTTTTCTTCTTAATAAGTCATGATTAGCTTACAGATGTCTTCAAATTAATTCCTATCTCATTTAATTTATTAATAAACTCTGCTCTCACCTCTCAAGCAGTTCAAATCGATTTTGTGTTATAATTAGCTTTAGGACACGAAATTTTCTGCATTCTTTACTCAAGACACTTTCAGATAAATGATCTACATATAAATTAAAAACATAATAATTTTCTTATCATAATGGTGTATTAATAATAAAAAAAATCGTTGCGTTTTAATCCATCAAAGATTAAAGCGAAAATCCAACTCTCCTGCATTTTCATGTCTACGATTGATAATAAATTTTATATCCGTAAAGTTGTAATTTACTGTATTGTCTGTAAGCTGAATGGGCGAAGGGACGCGGGAGGGGGTGAAAAAGTTTTGAGTGAAATGTTCAAGTTTTAAAAAGAGGGATGATTTCGCGTTCGGCAAACAATATTCGTCCACCCCATTTCGAAGAGATGGATGTGAATTTGACGTTCAAATGCAATAGATGCAAAAAAAAAATAATCGCAAATAATAAATATTTATTTTCGCAAGATGTAGTATTAAATATAAATCACGGGCATTAGCATTTTCTTACCGGGGGCGGCCATATCAGAAGGGAAAAATTAATGTCGCTAATTAAATTTTTAGCGGGCGTTTTAATTAATCTCCTGGAAATTATTTTACTCCGGCCCTGGCCTCGAGTGTCCCGGCGATAATTCCGGGAACTAGTGCCGAGGAATATAAAACAAATTATTTATAATTATAGACGGGGAAGGACTCTCAGGGCCTCACTCGACAAAAGGACGATTAACTTAATGAATGTGAGCCTAATCGAAAATATTTTGCTCGACTTCGATCAGCTTATTGAAAAATTAGCGCTGAAAATTTCTCGCGAAAATTATTTTTATCACGGCGCCGGCACAAAAGCGACGCCGTTTAATAAAATTCGACGAGTGACCTTGGTCGCTCCAATATTATAATCAAAATAAATAATTAATAAATTAAATATATCATAAAAAAAATATTTCGAGGCCGTTTTCGATCAAATTTCCTCGGACCGTCCCTGCGCAATTTTCCGATTTTTGGCGCGCAATAATAAAGTTAAATGAAAAAAAAAGAACTATAGCCCGCAGTCAGTGTATATACGGAGGGAGAATATTCCGGCGGAGTCTGCGAATTTTAATTTTCTTGCAATTTGAATTTTAATTTTTCTCAGGCACAGAATCGTTCTTTAACCCCCCCACGCAACCGTTTCTCCTAATCTCTCACCCCTTTCTCCCGACTCTCACCCCATCTGCCGACAATCGGACGCTCCACTCCCACTTTGACCGCCCGCTCGCTCTTCATTCTTATTCCATTATTTTTTGCCGGCACAGTCCATCTAAATAAATAAATAATACATACTGCGAACAAAGAGACTTTACATTTTACGATTAATTATTTTTTGAAATAATTTAATTATTCATCGCCCATAATACAACCCAATTTCCATTTTGAAAAGATACAAAGGCTATATAAAAATGAAAGATACGTTCCATTCATTTAAATATCATTAGCGAAAATTACAATAGTTATTAAAAAAAAGTACTTGAGAGGCCCCAATTCAGTTTTGAGGCCCCTCCCCTCAAAATATTTTCACTACACCATTTATTTTTGCATTATATGCGCACATTTTTTTATTCCATTTGCAATGTTTTGGATACATAATTAATTACGCATCAGTTTACGTAAATAAACTAAAATAAAATTAAACTTTTAATTTGTATTGCTTCTTCTCTTGTCAGCGATCTCGATGTCACAAATATTTATTATATTGAGAAAAAATCTGGGTCTCGATGTCTTGCATCGTTTTGCCTTAAGGTAGTTATGCGCCTGAATCCATGGAACATGACATAGCCAGTGTTTTTAATTTTTGACAATTCAATTCCGGGAATACTGCATTTTGAATGCTAAATTTTGAGGCCCCCTGGAATTAATGAAGCCCCAAGGGTGTCTGTCTGGGAATATGGTTGTTTTAATCTCTTTTTTTTTAAATATAAAGTGTTTTCTATCGCTTCTACATTTTATTCATCGAATTATTTATTAAAATGACTGATTTGACCAAATTTATAAATATAAAAAAAATCGTTTTGAGCGCTGAATTTTAAGACCCCCTGGAAGAATTGAGGCCCCAGATCTGCATCTTATGCGCCTAAGGGGAAATCCAGCACTGTCTAAAAGTATGTGGTCTATAGTCAGAATATGTGTTGCTTTAGACTCAATTTTTTTTAAATATAAAGTGTTTTCTATCACTTCTACATTTTATTCATCTAATTAAAATATACATAAACAATAATTGAGAATTATTAATTATATCTGTATATAAATAGTTTATTAAGATTACTGATTTGACCAAATTTATAAATATAAAAAAAATCGTTTTGAGCGCTGAATTTTGAGGCCCCCTGGAAGAATTGAGGCCCCAGATCTGCACCTTATGCGTCTAAGAGGAAATCCGCCACTGTCTAAAAGTATGTGGTCTGTGGTCAGAATATGTGTTATTTTTTTTTAAATATAAAGTGTTTTCTATCGCTTCTAGTTTAGAATAATAGTTGATTATTTTAATAATTTATACGTACCAGTAATTCTCATATAGCACGGTATCCTACAACACGGTATCGCTTAAACACAATCATAAATTATCGGTAATTTTTCTACAACACGATGTCAAACAACACAGTTTCGCTCAAACATGCAAAAAATCATTTTTATTGGATGCAAACTCATATGCTGAATAAAGCCAAAAATTCCAAAGAAAGCTAAGGAATAAAAATTCAAAATAACAAACCATTTAAAGAGAAAAAAAAAACGTAAATGTTGAAATTTTTCAAGTTTTCTAAATCTCTAATTTTATATATAACACAGTTTTACATAACACGGCATTTTCTATAAATCTATCTACCGTGTTGTACGAGATTTGCCTTTACCTGTTTCTTAATATATTATAGTATTGAATTAAATCTGATTCGGAATAAATAAAAGCATGATATATAAAAAAATTAACCAAACTTAGTTAAAATTAATAATTCAATATAAGTTATAAATCTATTCCAAAAAGTATTTATTATATTAGTGTATGTAAAAATACGAATAACTATGCAGATTTTATATATTTTAGATAGTTTCTATTATTTTATATTTATCTTTTTATAAAAAAAAATTAAAACTGATTATTTTACACTGAGCTTTTCGTCGTTTTTAAAGACGCTTTATCTAATTATTCTATTGTACAATTATAAATTGTGACATTTTCTTTAAACGTGCAATTTCAAGACTTCTTTCATTCCAATAATTAAATATTTAATAACATTCTAATATTTTATATTATTTTCTATTATGAAATAAACATCTGTTATTTTGAATGTAAATAAAATAAGTACATATTAATATTTTTTAGTGAAGTAGTTAGTTTAGTTAGATAAAGGAAGTATCATATTTAATCCTTTTCACTCTGTCCACATTAGTCTTTGTTTGCTAAATCTTGTGGAAATCTTGTGGAAGTGGAATAGCTAATAAAAGTATTTAAACGTCCGTTATTGTTTCACATTTTCCACTAAGAATATTTGTTATATATCAATGTTAATAACCCAAGAACATCAAAAAGGACTAAATTTTAACGCCTTAATTGCGTCATCGTCCAGAAACGTATTTTTGGATTTATCCATTAAAGTTATATATGTATGTGAATTAAATAAAACAAAAAGATCTAATAAATAAATATTAGTGAATTGGTTAATTTAGTTAAGAATATTAAGAAAACTGCAAAATCAAATACCATATTTATTTAAAAGAATATTTAGTAAAAGTATTTAAACGTCAATTATTGTTTCATATTTTCCGCTAGGAATATTTGTCACATATTAATAATATAAAAAAATAATAAAATATTATATAAATAATTAATTAAACATCAAAAAAATATCTTAATTAAATAAAAAGTGAAGTGGTTAATTTAGTCAAGAAAGCACAGAATATTAAGATAACTGAATAATCATGTATCATATTGAATTTAATATTTAAGAAAAGTATTTTAAAATAATAAATAGCGAGAATAAAATGTCGATACTTTTACAATGAATAATTATGCAAATTATTCTTTGTCTACTTTTTGGCCACGCCAACAATCTGTCTGCCTATCTTCGAATTTTATTCTGTCTATCATGCACTCATTACATTAATTTAATGCCATGTCAAGTCAAAATTCTATCGTCGAACAATTTGACGATAGAAAATTTCGACAAAAAATATTACAATAAAACTCTGTAGACTGAATATATCTGAATATTCGTTTATCACATTTTCCAAACAAAATAATGCTTTTATGAATGTCGCTTGATGGAAAAGAATAAAAAAATATTTTAGCTTCGTAAAGAAAGTGTAAAATTTAACAATATTGTTGATTGACTACTTTAGAAAGGTTTAAACAGACAGATAAAATAAGTTCTTTATTAAATCGAGTGCTATGGAATCGTAGGAAAAATAAAAGCTTTGACTGAATTAATTAAATTTCTGTAAATTTTGTTGGAAAATAATTAATGTTT
The DNA here is from genome assembly GCA_022495035.1 of Philopotamus ludificatus. Classification (NCBI taxonomy): domain Eukaryota; kingdom Metazoa; phylum Arthropoda; class Insecta; order Trichoptera; family Philopotamidae; genus Philopotamus; species Philopotamus ludificatus. The sequence continues at coordinate 9,159 of JAGXCT010034741.1, forward strand.
TTTTAAAAAAGCATAATTAATATCATTATATATATTTTGCAATTATGTAGAGGAGCATGTACAGGCTGCATTTTACATTAGTTAAAAGTGAAAGAAAACACCCCCGAATGGTTCAATTTATAAAAGAGTTGAACGGTGGGGGTCGTTTGGAGGAAGGGGGTGGCTCGTGCAAGAGACCAGCTTTTGTCTCCCTTATCTGGAGCAATTATTTGCAGATGAAAAGACAGCCACTTCTGGAGTAAACAAATGTAAGAACTGCGCGAAAAGAAGCGGTAGAAAAACGGCAGACCTCTGTCGCCCAATTAACGCCCACGAATAAAACAACAAAAAAAATAAACAAAACATTTTAGAAGCCATGATATGCTTGTCTCGCTGTAGACGGTTTGCAGTTAACATAAAAACATTGAAAAGTTTCCTTAGAAAATCTTTTCAATGGAGCAGTTTCGAGCGGTTGTAAAAACAGCCATCCTTATCTCGAACAGTCCTCCTGGCTAAGCACGACTATAATGATATACATATGCTTTCAGCGTAGCTATATTAATATATTCAGCAAATAAATAATAATTTATTATCTCAAGGTCACGATATTTTCGAAGAAAATCGATGTTTTTTCGATTTTCTTTTGAGAATATTTAAAATACCACGCCTGAATAATCTCAGGATTTGCCTATCTCAGTTTACGGGGAAATAAAAATAATAATTGTCCTTTTGTTATCAGAGTTTTCTCATCGGTTTGACGTAATCCTTGCAATTAATGAAACGTCTCATCGAATATATATATATATATTTTTATTGTTGTTTTATTATTACTTAAGCTCGGATAATTTCAATATAAATTCTAAGTTAATGTAAACAGGACGAAATATTTATATATAAAATAATAATGGCCAAGATTACGTAAAACAATCGAATCTCTGGCTGCGAGATGAAAATTTTAAATTTAAATTTTCTTTGCAGTATTTTCTTCTTCCCTACATTTTCCTTTTGAGGAGAAAAATAAAAACAGAAAACCGAGAGATAGATGGCTCTCCCCTCCGCTCGCCCCTCGCCCTCCCCGCTACCCCCCGCCCGCCCTACGTTTTCCTCCGTCCCGGTCCGCTTTCCCTCTTTCATCTTTAATTTTCTTTTTATTCAGAAGAAGAATAAGTAAAATGGCGGACGGACCTTTGAGGGGGTATGAGAGGGTGGCCGCGGGGAGGCTCTCGAGGGGGTCTAATAAAGAAATCTCTCTTATATTTATTATTTCCCAGATGAAAGAGAGGGAAACCCCCCCCCCCTCCCCCATCGTTCTCCGTCCATTTTTGCACAGGCGCCATCCCGTGCAAAAAAAAATAAAAATGTATTCTTACAAGAGAATAATAAAAACGGTCGAGCACTGGGTAAAGTGGATCTTTACCCATATTTTTTTAATTAAAATAATATTATTCCGACACGACATTGCCATATAAATATAATTGGCATACATAAAATATATCCACGTTTTCATTGTAATAATTAAATTTATTTAATATGCGATAATTAGATATGTATTTATGAATTTATATATATATACGGTTGAAAAACAAGCCGTTGCGAATAAAGTGAGAGAAAAATGTATAATAAATTAGCACCAAAAATTTCGCTGCTAAGAGAAAAACCTTTCGAGTAAAAGGCTTTAGCGCTACCGAAGAGTGGTAATTAAAAATGTAAATAGCCGTATTTTTAGGGGAAAAAGAGGCTTTCTGGGGAAAGGTCTGTATCTGAAAGTGGTGCGGGGGGGGAGGGGTGGACGGAGGCTTTTTCGTCGGGGGTTGGACCTGGTGGGGGTAAATCACCCGAACCCCTCATTAGCAATACAACAGATAAGAAAGCACCACCGCTAATGACGTTTCGCCTTTTCAAATTGCAACCGCCAAGAGGAACATTGGAAAAAATGAATTGTCGTAATTAGCTGAAATTTGTTTCAGACGTTCAGAGCGAATGTGCACCACCTGTAGATTTTAACGGGAGCCTGGCTCGCTTCCCGATAATATGATTTTTTGCCAGGCGATTAACCCAAAACCATAAGCATTCAAATTATATTAGTTTATAATTTTAATTTATTTATGAAAAATACATATTTTGTTAGATTTTTTTTAACATCTTACTTTGGATATAACTTTGAAATTTTTACCAAAGTCACAGATATGGAAAAAACAATTTTTCGACACATGAGTAGAGTGTTAAATAATATAATTAAGCATAAATTTATATTTAGTACTATGCCGCTCAAGTATCGTGTATTGGATGGGTGCGGGGCAGCAGCGGGGTGAGGGGTTCACTATTGAAATATACTTTTTTTAATGTTTAATCTTCCGTAGCATCTCCAAACAATTTACCCACGAACCGCCACTCTAAATAGGTCTATTTCACTAACAGGAAAAACAGGAATATGAAAAATCTGATTCTAATATTATTAGGAATACTTTTATTTATTTATTATATACAATTTCTTATATTTGTATAAATACTCTTACTACATTCCCTCGATTTCATTCCTGATTTTATATTTAAAAAAATATTATCTGAATGTTTACAGTATATTAATTATTTATAATAAATCTAAGTATAATATATATTTTTTATTATATTATTATTATCATATTCATGAATAATAAAAATGATTACAGTCAGCCCCCGCATATAACAAAGTAATCGAACCCACGTTATAGAAGCCTAGGCTCCCATACAAAATTCGGTGGGGGGGCATTTTATTATTGCGCTATAGGAGGGACTGCCGTAATCATTATAGAAAATCGAGGTATAGCAGAGAGCGTTATAGGACGCTTTACTGTACGGCTCGAAAACATCCGCGTCTATTTATAATGGAAAAAAGACCCCAAGCATTTCAGGTCTAGATATTAATGAACTCTTCATCAATATCTTGACATTTTTTTAAATATAAAATTATTTATTTATTATATGCTTCATGGTTTGGTTGATATTTTGGATTTTTTAACGAATCAATATGACGCGTAAATAACAACGCTCTCGGCGATGTCTCGCCCCAGACAGAGCTCTCGTAGCACGTGACACTCGCACGTGTCACTTGTACTCGGCACATCGCACCGGATGCGAGCGAGAAAAACATAGCGTGCGTTGCAAAAGCAGTGAATATTATTGTTTTTATTATTTTTTTCGCAATTACAGAACAATACTTATTTATAATATTTATTCTTTAGACTTTTTTTATACGAATAAAATAAATTTGTCACATGTCTGACGTCTCACTCCCACTCGGCACATCGTGCCAGATACGAACGAGAAAAAACAACAGCGAATATTGTAAAGGACAATGGTTATTCACAATATTTTTTTTTATACTTTTTTAGACAAATACAAAAAAATTGGGACATTTAGGTTTATATCAAAAGAGTTATTGAAGAAAAATCAATAACTTGGGGTTCCTAATAGACCTCATCGGCACGGCTAGAATGGAAGATAATAAGGAATCCATATAATTTTACAAAATAATTGATTTACAAAAAATATCTAAACAATTGTTTTACTTTTTGCATTTTTCTGCATATTTTTAGTTCACAGGCTAATTTAAGATTTTTTTAAAGAAAGATTCGATATGGTCAACAAAAATTACATTAAAAATTTACTGTGATACTGTTGATGTTATATAATATATTATATTAAGGACATGAAGACATAAGTAAAGGGCAAAGAAAGTTAATCTTTCTTGCTGTATAAATCAAGAGCCTTTTTTAATAATAAATTAGAATCATTTACTTTTAAAGTTAAATAATAATGGTTCAAAATGTATTAGCTGTAATGTTAATGCTTTAACTTAAAATATCACTGAAGATCTATAGATCGATAGTGAAGAATAAGGAAGATCTGTCTTCTTTACTAAAAATATAATATAAGATTATTTTGATTGAATTCAATTTAAAAATCATTTAAAAATATAATCCTATTCATAATAAACTTTAAAATTATAATACAAGCTGAAGAATTGTGTAAATATCGCGAACTACATTAAAAATGGAAATATTTTAGGGGATGATTTTCTTGAGCGGCATTTTAAATTACTAATTACAATGCTAGAAGAAAAAAATAACAAGGAGTCGACACCGATTTTATTTGGGAAAGCTATCTAAGCTAAGATTTGAAATAAATATGTAGAAGAATTATTATGAAAATTTCAACTCATTAACTTAATCGAGACTTTTGTGAAATAATTTTAGTCGCGATTTTCCTTGACAAATGATATTAATTCCATATGAAATATTCATGAACAAGTTTTCCATCTTATTCGCGGGATCTTTCTTTAAAAAAATCAATTGAGAATTTAATTATTCGATGAGAACGTGGGGGTAGGGCAAAGTTTTAATTCCCTCTATGAACTTTCTCCGGCACCTTTAAAAAATATCCCATTACACGGCGGCTTATTATGAATTTGGCACAAAAACACTCGACCTCACCCACCCCCACCCCCTCAGCGATCACCGCTCGCCACCCCCAGCTCGCCGACCACCCCATTCGGACCATTTTTCATCCCCAAAGCCGCTCTTAACTCCTGCCAAAGTCAACATTATCGATCACATTTTTAATAACGCCCCGATTCGTCCCCCGACCGCCCCTGGGGCCATCTTAAAATATAGGTTCCATTTTTGATGTCACAATCAATTTTCAATGTTCGCTACAAAATTGCGTCGTAAAAATATTAATTTTAAAGTAATGCACCATGATAAAAGTGTCACGTAAAATTATACGCGATAATTTGAACGTCCTTCGTCCTTGCGTCCTTCGACTCGACCGCTCTATGACATGTCGGACGAGTGTAATTGCATTTTTTTTTGTGATCGACACAGTTTTTCAAGCGGGGTGTATATCACCCCATCGCTGGAAGCCATTTGTTTTGGGTCCAACGTGCCACCCCTTAACCCCTACGCCGCCCGATTTCCACCCGCTGCGTCATCTACTTCAAGTCTCCCCTTTTTTTGTATTTCGGATGGGTACTCGCGATGGTCACCGGATGGTTATGAAACTTGGTGGAAAAAAATAATCAAAAGCATACTTAAGATTTTACATTATTTTTCTGATAATCATTTTCAAAGACACTGAACGTCTGAAGAATGATTTATTTAATTCATTAAAATAAACTACAAAATATATCAGATGTTTTCTTATTCTTGTCTTTCTCTCAACGTTTGGCCACCATTTCTTTATCTATCCTTTTCTAGTATCCGAGTAATCATAGAAATCGAGATCATTGCGTTACGTCCAATAACTACGAAGCATATTTAATCTTGGTTAGTTTACCACCTTTCAGGCAGTAAATAAGCTGAAAGTATTTTTTTTATTAATCTTTAATATTAGAAGGACCCAGAATAAATGTCTTATTTTATCAATGTAAATCAATCTCAAATTTTCAGCAGATTCTATATAGATCTAGTCTTTCAAAAAATGTTCCATCGACCGAAACAGATGATAATCTGAAGCTAGTTAATATGATGGATGCAATAAAATGTCCCAGCTGAGGTCGTTAATTATTGTCGCGTTAATTCAAACATATGAGGATGGGCGTTGTCGTGTTGCAGGATTATTTTATGGTTTTTCACTAGATCTGAGTTCATTCAAACGATTTTGTTTAATCGATCCCCCTTTCTGAGGATTATTACAGAAATGGTCCAGAAATGCAGTGATCAATGGTCTCTTGTGATATTTTAGTCCATTTTTCACTTAAAACGTCATTAACCCTTTAATCGCCAAGACAATTATATGGATTTTTACCGTACGCCGTATAAACATCAAATAAAATGAAACGGCTAAGCATATCGACATTCTAACAATCACATTGCCTTCAAAAGTTGTCTCTGCATTAATTTTCATTTTAAAATATTATATTTATTCATAAATAAATTCGTAGTAGCGTTTGCCGATTTCGCGTGCCTGCACGCCGTGGCGTCTAAACGGTTAACTTGTTTTTATTGCCAGGTTTTTGGGATTTTTGATGTTTTAAGCATATTTATATCTGGCGATTATTCAGGACAATTTCCTACCAAGTAGTTGTTTTACGGGACTTATGTCGAGGAGCTCTATTTTTCATAAATGTATATAGATTTATTACAATTGTGTTGTCAAACAATGGCATCTTTTTGAAACAGCAATAATTTATCGACATTTTAAATTCCATCACAGAATATTAATTCTGATCTTCCACCATGCCAAATTACACCCCATTCCATCTCATATATTCCTCCAAATTTCTCGGTACTTTGGAAAAATTTACCCTCTTAATCCAAATTCTTCCACTATTACTAAATTGACAGTTTTCATCAGGAAAAATACGTGTTTCTGGAACTTAGTCAATAAGGGTTTTTTTTGCAAATCTTTTGCAAAACTCAACAATATGGAGATGCCATTGCATGTTTTTTTAAGAGATTCAACTCTGTGCGACTTTCTCCACAGATTTTTATGGATCACCAACCAATGTTCGTATCACCAATCTTTTTTTCTATCTGAGGGTCCAGATCTAGCTGATCTTAGAAAACCAGATTGGACAATGATTCTATTCGGAGTCTAGTTGGAGTTGTCAATCTCAAACGATCCTGGTATCCAAGACCATTTGGAAATGTCCTGGCTACCTAAAACAGTTATCCAGGGCCCTGCAATGTTGGAGTGTGAGCCACAAGACACAATTAAAGTCACATAAGCGATTTTTTTATTTGCGTCTATTTACTTCTGACATCTTAGTGTATACAACTCAAAATAAAGTATACCTCTTGTATCCAGTCATCCAGCTTTCAAGGTTTTGTTTAAAGATTAACCACTATTTATCATTGTACCATTTGAGTAGAGAACCTACTTCTCATCTCCATTAATTAAATCTCGAAGAAACGTGCGGTATTGCTCCTTTTCTTTCAATAATCTGGATATAATGAGACTTTCCGTCTTGTTGGAGAAATCGTGCTAAATCCAAACACCTTGTCCATGAATTTTTACTAGATTTTTTTGACATCTTAGAGTTATAGATCAAGTGATAAATGTTGAAATATACATCCTTGCGGAGTTAAGAACCTAAGATAACTGTTTCTGAAATTGCGTTTAGAAAATGCGACATTAATTCGTATAATATTAATTTCTTCCGCCAAATTCGAGGACAGGTACTCTTAGAAACTCTCGGGTAACCAGAACTATTACTCTGCTCAACCACTTGGCCGAATATGTAGATATATGCAATGTCAAATATAGTCGTTTTGTAGATATTTTATAATTATTTTATAGAATAATAAATAAATAGAATGCTCTAAAAATATATAGAATGTGTTTTTAATCATTTATGTATTTTCTTCAATATCTGTACATTTATTATATCAATTCAGAAGTAAAAAAAATATTTCTTATGATTTTAGAACTGTTTTTTTTTAAAAAACCGTTTGATCCTAAAAGTTAATATTTTTACTTGCTTTTAATGCTATATATAATAAAGAGATAACGATTTTACACCATATAACTAATATTTATAAATTATTTACTTTTGCTTTCCAAATAAAATTTATTAATTATTTAGATTCACAAAAAATAGTAATTAAACCCAGACCAAATTAACTATTGATAGATGAAAAGTAAAGTTGATAAATAATGGGAAATGGGTAAAATAGGAAAATTTAGTGGAAAATACGATACAGTTAATAGAATATCTTTTTTTCTAATAAATGTCTAATAAATGTTGTTAAATGATCTTAAATACGGTTCTACGTCCTTTTATTTTGAATCGGTTTTTGACTTGCTTTTAACTAAAATTTTAAAGCTTAAACTATGACAATGTAACTACTAAATACTTGTATTTATTTGCACGGTAGATATTTTCTAGAAAATATCGCGTAAATCATCAGCGTCATTAAATTTCGCGAGTCGATTATTTTTATTATAAAAGAATTCGCGAAAGTTTGTCGCTTTTTCTATCATATTTGTTAAGAAATAAATAAATACTTTCAAAGAATAATTAAATTTATATATTTCTTATATTAATTCATATAATGGTCAATAATATGTATTATCTAAGCTTTGATGAGTTGTAGTCGATACGCTTTGTAGAAAATTATATTTTATGATAAAATTTAGTGCGATATATGTCGCATAATTCGCCAACTTTTTGGTCACCCTAGCGGCGGTACAGTAGGGGGGCATGGGTGGAGTCCGCGGACGCTTCACCACGGCCGCCCACTCGATAGAAAGTGCCCAAGTGCCCGCTTTTCCTCCGTTTCTTTTCTCCGCTACTTTTCTTCTCTCGTCCGCTCGTACCGGTCTAAATGTATACACAGCGAACGCAGTGGCGGCGCGAGAAAATTATATTAAATAAATAATTAATCAAAACAATCACTGCTATAAAAATGGATATGTCGAATCGATGGATTTGTGTTTATTGAAGATATTTTACTATTTTTTTTTATTTTTTTTGTACGCCATTGAGTCGACGTAAGCTGCCATCATTTCTTCCGCCCCCTTTTTCTACCAAAAAACACCCTAAAAGCCTCCCGTCATTCCTTGCCGGTCTCGTTTTTAGCGAATATTTAAATATCGAAGAAAGGGGAAAAGAATAATAATAATATTCCCGAAAAAAAATACCCCGACCTGGCTGAATGGGGGAAGTCGACGCGATCCCCGGACGCCACGGGACGGGGGTGGGCAAAAATATAAATTTAGCTATGGATTCGCGCATTGCTTCGCCTTTTTCTCATTGCCGAAGAAGTAGAAGAAATCTAAAAGAGGGGGAGGTGGACAAGGGGACAAACGGAAGCAAAGGGGCCCCATAGTCTGTAAGATGGAAAATGAGAGGGTGGCAATCGCGGGGGAGGCCAGGGGGGTGTTGAAGGGGGGGGTCGTGAGGCGGAGGCCGAGGGGGACGGGCCTTCCTCTTTCTCTCGTAAAAAAAAGGGATGATGAAAATCGGTTCTGTAAGAAATTGGGGTGGGGGTGGCCCGGGGTGAAGCGGGGAGGACACTTTTAAAAGGGTTGAGAGTTTTTGTAAGAAATTTTCCATTTCTTCGTTCGCCTCGCTTTACGAATGGAAAATATCGGCGGTGGTGGTGAATGGGGGTGGTGATGAAAAAAAATATATAACAAAGAATAACATGAAAACTTTACTTTTTTTTCAGGAATAAAATCGAGAACAATGATGAAATTAATTTTGTTTCAAGAGTTATGAGAAAATTTATAATACCCATTGATAGTTAAGTATAATACTTTTTTTAAAAATACATCTGGCGTCAATAAATTTCCCCTAAAGTTTTCTTAATCACTTTTTGTGGGTTTTATTCATCATTTTGTTTTTAATAATCACTTGTGCATTTTGTATGAACCTAATATTAGATCGATAATAAAAAATGGCATAGTATTAGTATAAGTACAGAGTTTCAATAATAATATTAAAAAAGTTAAGACAAACATTAAATATATTAAGTTGCATCGATTCGCGAAATTTAATGGCGCTTGCCGTATGTAGGGTATAAGTTAATTATCTGAACTTGATTCTCTATTTACTCGCTAGATAAATTCTAAAACTTTTAATATATGTTATAACATTTCTCAAAAACTAACTCTAATTTAGGTTAATATTTTATCAAAAAAAATATATATTTTAGGCCGATATTTGATAATAAAAGCATTATTTTACGTAATATTTGTTAAAAATGTAACATAGTATTTTTTAAGAAGTTAGAAAATCGCTCTAATTAATAATCTTTTGTTTATTGGAAATTCTTAAAAAATAGTAAATATCAGCGTTGGTTTTGAAAAAATATATATTATATTAATATAACAATTTTTTTTCAGGAATTAAATCCAGAGTAAACAATGATGAAATTATTTTGTTTTAAGAGTTAAGAGAAAATTTATAACAACTATTCAAATAATAGTTAAGTATAATATTTAAAAAGAGTAATAAATTTTGCGAATTTTCTTAATTCAATTTTTAATTTTAGTGGTTTTATTTTAGCATATTTTTTTTAATAATAACTTGAACATTTTGTATAGACCTAGCATTTGATCAATACTAAAAAAATGCTTAGAATTAATATAGATATTGTAGAAAAAGTATAAATAATAATATTAATAAAAGTTAAAACAAACGTGAAATTTGTTTACTCGCGAAATTTAATGGCGCCAGTTGTATAGAGTAGTATAGAGTAAAAAATAATTATTAGAAACTTGTTTCTCTTTATAATGTGTTATAGCATTTATCAAAAATTAACTTTAATTTAGAATATTATTGTATCGAAAAAAATATTTTAAGTATTTGACAATAAATACTGCGATATTCATTCGAGAGTCTCGTAAGGTCCTTACTCTCAGCGAGTGACTGTCTTGTGGCTGGTAAATGATGATGATGATACCATCTTTCAAAAAGTAACTCTAATCTAGGTTATTATTTAGTCGATATTTGACAATAAATGCATTATTATTATATTTAGTAAAAAGTATATAAAAATTATCATAGTATTTTTTTTAAAGTTAAAAAATCGCCATAAATAATAAACATTTATTTATATTTTATTGCCAAAGAAAGTAAATAAATTAATAAACGTGTAATTTTTAAATGTTATTAAAAAAACATGTCAGTTTTAAATGAATAATAAAAAAATAGTTGTAAAATTGATATACATATAAATAAGATGTATAAAAATAGGAATATTTATGGAACAAACTAGGTGTTCTACAAAGTCTGTATTATTTCCATGTGTATTAATTTATATATTTAAATAAAACTATCATTTACCATACAATAATTAATATAATATTACAATAAATATATTTCAAAAACATTAAAAATAGTATTCTGTAATATAATATTATTTATGGTTTATGACTAAATTGACGCGGTAGACGTTCATTCATACTTTCAGTCGTAGGCCTAGTTTAAAAGTTTACTACCACTGTTATTATAAACGGAAAGTATGATATATATTTCTAACTTTATATATATTAAAATATGTGTTTTATTTTTATTAATAAAAATGGATTTGATTAAAATATAATGTGTTTTATTTAAAAATGAAACACTTTTTTTTTTGGTCGGAGTTAATCCGTGCTTTCAGCTGAAAATCCCTTTGCGTCAAAAATGACCCAAACAAGTCCTGAATAATCGACGCAACTTTATCGCTGCGTCCATTTGTAAAATAAATTTTGTGACTAAAAGAAAATTTCTTGCGAGAGACAATAGACGGGAGGATCCGCACATTGAAAGGCATCTCGTGTCCCTCTTCGACAATGGCCCGCCGGCTAGCTCTGTCCCTCTCCGCCGCGCCCGAGGGTGCTGTCTTCTATTTCTGGTGTCCACAATAAAAGCAATCGGGAAGGCAGCACTAAAAAGACAATGGCATGGAAGAGTTCATAATGAGAGGACAGTATCAGAAAGAAAAGACAGGAGGCACCAGCAGATTCGACCACTGCTCGTTGAAAATTCAACAATTTCCAAAATCATCGAGATATTACAATCATTAATCAGAACATCTGATGATGGTAAATAATTCTTTGTCCAATAAACTTTCCTTATATCTTATCCATATAATCCATGTTTACATTTTTTTTTTTTTATTTATTTATTAGTCGCTTGGCCATTCTGTAGTTTTGACTGAATTTTACTTTACATAAATGGACAGAAATGAATAAAAATACAACAAAAGAGAGACAAATAGATTGAGCGAGCTGGATGGCGGGGTGGTACCGAGGCCCGGCAGGATTGGCAGAGGGGGAGGGGAGCGGGGGAGGCTCTTCAGGCCACCGGAAGTCTCCACAAACTGAAAATATTGTTGCCAGGGTGCCAGCCAGGAAATGGAATCAAATTAATAAAAAAATCATGGAGGAAACGATGTCCATTAGCAGAGAGCTGGCGAATCCGGAGGAGCGATATTTCAAAATAATATATAGATTTTCATTTTTGGACAGTTCCAAAGTATCATCAGACGTAATTGCTTTTGGTTTTGATTAAAGAATACAAATAAATCTACGACCAAAAGTAGTGAAACATGAAGTTGTATCATACTTTTATTTAATTAATACTTATTTTTTAAATGATTATTGTTAGTGGCATAAAAAAGAGTGATAAGTACGGTAAACCCTCCTTTAACGAACTGCGTATGTGGCAATCCCTTATATTGTGCTCCCTTCTAGATCGCCATTTTTTACAAAACGCTAAAATTTAAAGGTCAAATAACATATTTCGTACATGTGTAATACATTTCCGCGCGAAATAAAGGTCAATGCTCTTTGGTTGACAATAAAATAAAAACACGTGGACGGGAACAAACTAATAATAGAACGAGTTCATTAAAAATATGTGAAAAAACTTAATCCCATGTGTGTTAGAAAAAACCTAACCCAAACGCGTATGTCCCTATACTTCTATAGAGCGGGTTTCTATTACGAGGTTCCTATCTCGGTGCTATAGGAGGGTTGATAATACTAGATTTTTTTTAAATATGACTTGATCAACGTGTTCTTAAAATTAGAATAAAACTAGATTAAGAAACTCATAATTTATATTATTATTAAACAAAACAAATAAGATTTGATATTACATATGTGGCCAAAAACAGAAATTCCAATAACAGTCAAGAAAAGGTAACTGTGGATTTTTTTACTGACAAGTAAAGAATTATACTGTATTTAACTTAATATAAAGACGTGAAATCTTATAAAAATAATTAAAAACACTGTACTCGTAGCTCAAAATATAAATAATTAAAAACTAGTCTTTTAAAATAAGATCCCAAAATTTAACTAAGATTCTTATAAAATCTACTTAATTTTCATGTCAAAAAAATATTAGATTTTTTAAAAATTATTTTGAACATTTTATAAATATACCAAAACGTTATAAGCAGGGTATAAACAATAACAAAGTTGACCGTCAAGTGCTAAGGGTAGTAGATGTCAATTTTGGTCGAAACTTTAATTCAAGGGATAGAAATTAAAAAGATGCGTCTTAGTCAGGACAACCCTTTAACTTTAACGATGACGTGTTAAAATCTATGCTTGAATCAGATCCACCTTTAACCAAATTGAAACCAAATAGAATGGAAAATCTAAATTCTTGACACAAAGCAAAAATTATCTCTGAAAAAATTCAGGAGTTAAGCTAGAAGGTTCTAACATCCCCTCCATATTCACCAAACTAAGCACACCCAAAGAGAAAAACATTTTTAGAAATGAAGCGGGTGTTAAAATCACTTGATGCAGTATTTTATTATTTTAAAAAAGAAGATCTAAAAGCTGCAACGGATATGGCAAGTACTTAATATAGCGAATAAATCGGGACCACGTTATAGAAACCTTAGGAACTCATACAAAATTTGGGAAAAAAGAGCTTTTTATTTATTTTTTGTAAATTGAACGAAATCAATACATCCTTTTTCCATTCGCATATTTTAAATGACCTTGTTGACATATGTAATTTGACTTTGAAAATTTACGTTATAGGAGGGACATTCGAACTTGTTATAGAAAACCGCCGTATAGCAGGGAGCGCTATTTCTGTGTGATTAAGGAATGCGCGATTTCTTTCTGGTCCGCCTATTAATAATTAATAGTCAAATACAAAACTTAATACAAAATATTAAGTCAAATAAGGTCCTAAATTCCACACATGGATGAATCAAGAACCGATTTTCAAGATTTCTTATGATTTTTCTTATATAAATATTTTGTGTCTTTTATAAAAATTAGTAAAAATTCATTAAAGTTCTATAAGATCATATTAACCTAGCCGTGCCGGTGTATTGGGTATCCCCAAGTTTTTGAATAACTCTTTTAATATAAATTCTACATGGCTAAAGAATAAATATAATAAATTGTTCTTTATTGCCTGCAATTGGGAAAAAAAATAAAACAACAATATTGGCTGCTGCTGCCACGCGCGCGATGTTTTTTCTCGCTCGCATTCGGTACGATGTGCCGAGTGCGATTGAAACGTGCAAGAAACTTTGCCGAGAGCATTGTCATTTACGCGTAATGAATATCTTGACTTGAAATGCTTGGGGTCCCTGAGAGACCCCATTCGAACGACGCGCTTGTTTTCGAGCCGCCGGACTGGGTTAGAATATTGTTTTATTACAACAATTATAGCGAAGAGCGATTTTGCAGCACCCTTGCGTAAGGGATACTAAATAGCGTTTAGCTCCGATTCTGTCTTTATCTCTTCAATGTCCGTAAAACGTCGTCTTCGTGTTTTCTTTTTAATTATCAAAAATCTAAGTCAGAGTGTCACATCAAAAAATGGCCGAGCACAACAAACCATGCGAACTTTTCAACACGCAATAATATACTAAGCATCTAATATGGCTACTAATGTCAAGATACGTCATGAACAATTGCACAAACCTAACAAAAATATTATATTTGTATATTCAAACATGTATTTTCACTTGCAAACTGCGTTTTTCGATGGTTTAAATGCCGAAATTTGTACAAATACCTAGCCCTGTCATTTCCGAGCATCATTGATACCATCACCATTACATCCGAGCGCACATTTGCGCCATCGTCCGCCATAAAAACGCAGTAAAGGCGTTAAGATATAAAAAATAAAAGTATTTTTACGGCTGCTCCGAGCCCCTGTTATCAGCGTCTAATTGTAATATTTTTCCCATCAAACACAGAAAAGAGGTCATAACGAATGGGCGGGCGGGGAGGCGGCGGGGCAGCGCGGGGGGGGAGTGGATGCCCTGAAAAGAGGGAAGCATGGGGGTGGACGGGCGAGGAAACGGTCCTCTTTATTTATTTCTTATTCTTTCTACCATTTTCATTCGCCGGCTGAGGAGGGGGGCGACGCTTCGAAACGTCCTTTGTGTTTGACAGCCTGAAAGAATGGGAACAAGTAATGGGAAAGAATGTCAAGGAGAGGGAAGAGCGGAGCGGGAGGTCGGAGGGGGGCGGGTCGACCTTTGCTATCAAAAAATCATTCCGGCATGCTAATGATCCACTTGAACTTCATCAGGGGGTTCATCAGGGTCAGAAGCCATAAAATCCGCAATAGTGATGAAAATATTTGTGACTTTTCAGACGCTCCTCCCTCCGCCGATATTTCAGTGACCAGATTAAAATTAAAGCACATAGTTATAGCTCCGAGTGCGATGGGTATCGGAATCCATTAGCACTGAGTTGATTGATTTGATGGCTGATGGAAAATTTTTAAGTGCGATTGAAAATTACTTTAAGATCTGAAAAACTAATGGGGGGACTTAGTATCTATGGCAACGGATTTTTACGCTACTTGAGATCTAATGCATTTGAATGTCTATGAAATTGAATAAATCTTAAAAACTGTAGCGTAAGCCTTTGTTTCTCCACTGCTGAATGAAGACCTCTCTTAATTGTTTCCATTTTATTAAGGTAAAAGGATGCGTGGCATCAGGGCCCTCGATATTTAGGGGCCCTCAGGGCCCTCAACATTAAAGGGTCAATCAGGCGAGGTTATCAACCATATTGTAAAATTTACAATAATCAGAAGATTAATCGTTTTAAATAAATATGCGACAAAATCTCATTTGAAAAATGGTCTTTTCTCATTTATATTTTTTTATTATTTATTATATTTATTTCTACAATCAATATTATCAGGTATTTTTTATGTTTAAATGAAAAAAATATTTTGGAGTAATCGCAATACGCTTTCAAGAACAATGGTCCACAGATGTTATCTTAGCTATCGTTAGCTGTCTAATTTAAGGCAAAACGATGCAAGGGATCAGGGTCCTTGCATTTAGGGGCTTTGGGGGCCCTGTTTTTTTTATGAGATATTTGTAACTCGAGATAAACTTATAAAAAAGAAGAAAGAGAAAAAGAAGTTGAATTTTATTTTTATTTTCATATTTTTACATAAACGAACTTAATCAAGAACATTAAAAAAAATCTTTTATTAGCTTTCACTTACTTTTCTTAGACAAAATTTCCTGATGACTGAATCACAGAGTTTTTGCTAATATGAAAAGAACATTTAGCTCATACTGTTGTTAATTGTAGAAAGAACATTTTTTAAAATACAGAACAAATTCTTTCAGCCAAAGTTTTCATATATTTAAAAAAAAAATGGTGCGGAAGGGTTTTAGGCCACCTATGCATCCGGGCCCAAAATTTCTAGCTACGCTGGAGGCATTGCCCAGTCCATGGCTCTTCACTCGAGCGATTCTTGTAGCAATGTCAGTCATTTTAGTTTTCAAGCGGACCATTTTGTTGCGGATTCAATTACACAGAGATATACCTAACATTTCTTGTTCAATAACCCTTTGGGTCACTTTGAACTTGTGGACTAGTTCCATCGTAAGTGCCCAAGTTTCAACGCAGTAGGTCAATATGTACTGGGAAAATACTTGGTCGAATGCCTTTATTTTAAGGCAATGAGGCATTAGAGATTATAATGTGTTAGTTCTCGAAAACTCCCATTCCAACTGTATTCTCCTCTCGTATTTCTTGTATAGTATGTCGCCCAAACTAAATACAGTTATTTTTACATGTTGTAAATACTTTAGTATAAGTAGTCAAATAACTGTATAAATCCCTATAAAACACTTATTCCCAACGACTTTAATATCCAGGCATTTTTAGTAGCAAACATGATGGAACACGTCAAGAATACAACAATACTTCAACTCCTCCACAAGGAACGGCAGCTTCTAGACACCATTAAATTGAGTACTCTGAGCACATCATTCGTGGACCGAAGTATCGCCTTCTGCAGACCATCATGGAGAGAAAAATAGAAGGTAAACGGTAGTTGGGAAGAAAGTAGCTGTCGTGACTCTGCAACTTTCGCAACTGAACCGGATTGGAAGCTCCAGAATTGTTCCAGGTCCACAAAATCAACACATATATAGAGAAAACACAAGAACAAGTAGATAGCCTACATCCGAAAACGGACAAGGCACCTGATCAAGATGGCTCTTTCAATTTCTTTCTTGTTGAAAACCTACTTTTATAAGGATATATAGAACCAAATAGGAGTAAAACTCAAAAGCTAATATATCAACATTATATGACATAGAATAGAGGAACACACAAATGATTTTCGCACCATTACAGCTTCTACCGTCAGTTCTGAAAGAGAACGCTTAAGTCCGTTTTCAAGGGAATCGCCTGTGATCTTTTATTTCACCTCAAGATTCGTCAATCACACTGTACAGTTTCTTAAACATGAAAATGTTTCATAATATATATTTGCTAGTTTTTGAGTTTGGATTAAAAAAACCCTCGGAGATTACTTTAAAATGCATCTGTATTAATTTCCTCTCCCTAGAGTTGAAGCCTATTCTGCTGTATTAGATTACTGTCTGTTTCTTATTAAATTAAAGATTAAAGATTTAAATTCATTGACTCATTGGATAACCATTGAAGAATTATCACAGAAACTCTCATCTCCATGGTCCACAGTACAGTTGGATCTAAAGCTCATCATAAAACGAATTAAATGGATTCTAGAAGAAACGATAGTCTAGAGGAGCTCGTTGACCATGGTAACGTACAAGGACGCAGGGTTAAGTGCAGGGCGTCCATCCGCTGGATTGACCAAGTGAAGACCGCCACAGACTGCACCGTAGTAGATTCGGAATGCATAGGATCATGAAGAGCCAAAGATTCGAAACAGGAATATTCACGATCCTCTGACATGAGGGTGCCGACTCAAAAAGAAATGAATTCTAGACGCACACGATCTCAAGAAAACCAATATGAGTGAAGAAATGAGTACAGTTCTTTATTATCGAGACAATGAATTTAGAAGGCAATCCTATGAGATCTATCACATCCTCTACCTTTTCAGGAGTAATCTTAACCCTTTCCACTCCAATGTCGAGTGTCACTCGACATGCTATGTTTCCACCAGCTCCATCGAGATCAAATATTATTACTTAAAATTTTCACAATGTGATTTTTTTAAGCAATTTTTTTATTATTTCTTGTCGATATACATTCGAAATATATACATGTTTAGACAAGATCTTAGAGAATTTTAGAAACTTGGGACCCTTCGGGATGACTACCTAATGTAAACAAAAGAATGGTTTGTTTCGGGGGTAGTAGCGGGCATCGACAAAAAAAAACAGTTGCTCTCGTGCTAAGGTTTCGTAAACATCTGTTGTCCATTTTTGTTATTGGACTTGACGAATAACGTTGCTAAGTGATTAATTTTTATTTACGGGAATTTATTGTGTCATTTGTGAAATAAATTTTCAATCCATAATAAATCATGTCTAATAAAAACGGAAGAAATCTAAAACGAAAGCGAATTGTGTGTAAAACTACAGCTGAAAACACAAATAAATTTGATGATGAATTTGATAGTGCTGATGATAGTGACTATATAGGAGAATTGGAAGATGTATTTGACAATTTTCATATAAATAGTGATTACGAAAGTGAAGCGAGTATTTCCAATGCTGTTATTACCAAGAAAGGGACTAAGCAGATCAGATCCAGGACCGTCATTTGCAGCCTTCATAGAATCTGATTCCTCTGATGAGATTTATCCGTTTTATCGCCAACGAAGACTTCAAAGAATTTCCAGTAGTGACAAAAAATCCGTACCTAAAGCTGTCGGATATCATATATTTACGGATCGTTTTTATACGAATGTAGTTCTTGCAAATGAATTATATAAACTGCGTTGTTTTTTGACCGGCACGATTATGCCTAATAGAAAAGGAAAAACGCTTGCTTTCCGAAAACAAAATGTCCTATCGTTGGCCTGGTATGATACACGAGTGGTGAATGTTCTAAGTACATTTTATAAGTCTCAATCTGAAACAATACAAAGAAGACATGCAAGAGCAAAGTTGAGGAAATATTAGAAGTTGTAGGCCCATACAGAATTTTACGGATAGAAGTGAAACTGACAGTAATTGTAAATTACAATAAATTTATATGGAGTCGATGTAGCCGACCAGTATGCTCATCGTACTGGTTTTATAAGAAAGACTCTCAGATGGTGGAGAAAACTTTTTTGGGGGCTGGAAGTCTCCATAATAAATTCATTTATATTGCATAAAATATGTGCAATTCAAAATGGAAATACACTGCTGAGCCATAAACACTATAGGCAAAAATTATTGATGTCGCTGATCGGAGAATCTTAGAGTCTTCCCATCTCGCAGAATTTCATCCGCAGCCGATATGAGCAACGATTACGGGACGTCAAGCACTTATATATATTTCCAGGTAACCCAGAGGGAAAAAAGCATATGATCAGCTGCGCTCTAATATAGGAAAAATAATAGGTGAAAGAAAGCAGTTACGTTATTATTGCAACATGCGAGGCAAAACCATCGCCCATCCTGACTGTGTTTTGAAAATAATTATACTAAATTAAATTTTAAAAATTGATATCCAAGGGTTATTATATTGTACACTATATTAGAAACAAGAATAAAAAAAAAAAAAAATACTTGAAAAAATCGTTTTATTTAGTTAAAAAAAATCAATCACATTTACCTAATAAATTTCCAATTGAGTAGTGGAGCTGGTGGAAACAAACAAAAAAAAGCTTGGAGTGGAAAGGGTTAAGAGAACAATGTTGACAGAAGTTAAAAACCACTTGAACGACGATTTTAATTTGTTTAATAGATGAAAATTAGTTGGTACATAATGATTTCATAAAAATACCTGTTTAAATGTTAGAAAAGCATTAGAATGAGTAGTTCGTCGACTCTTTGAATTATAGAATACTTAAAGAAAGGAAAACTAGCCTACTTCGATGTGTAATGCGACATTATTCACGACGCAAACTCGGCTCGTTACTTGTGGTTTCAGAACTTGCACTGCACGATGTTTTTTCTCGCTCGCACTTGCACATGCGTAATGTTTTTTCTTACTCGTATCCAGTACGGAGCGATAAAAAAACACTACGTCTGTGCTAATAGAAAACTCATATTGTTGTTTATATTTATTCTTTAGACTTTTTTAGACAAATACAAAATGTTTTTGACATGTAGGATATATATTAAGAGTTATTCGAGAAAAATCAAAAACTTGGGGTCCCCAATAGACGCCATCGGCACGGCTAGGTTAAGGCTCAATAAAAACAAGGACCAGGAAGAACATAGTCGGCTTGGCTGCTAAACCTACGGCAGTGGTTTGGAGAAGAGCAGCAAATAACAAAGCTACAATAGCCAAAATGATCAACAACATCAGTCAGTAACGAGGCAAGAAAGAGAAGAAGAAGGTTCTATGGAACCCCACGGCGTTTATAAAATCTTCCAATTGAGATATTCAATGAAAAATCGTCAAGTTAATTAGAAAATAATAATAGCAGTGGCGGATTTGGGCATAAGCGCATAAGGCGCGCGCCTGGGGCCTCAAAGTTCGGCTCTTAAAAGTTGTTTTTTAATTAATTGTCCTGGCCTAGGAGTTGAGACGGACGCACCTCTGCTGGTTCTTGGGAGGTGGATAGAAGAAGCCCAGGACCGGTAGAGATTTTTAGTGTCATATATGTGGCAAAAATCCACTTCGGATTAAAAGGTCATATAAATAAAAATAAAAATAAATAATTTAATATTGTTTTTGGTCGAAACCAAACAATTTTTATATAAAGAGAATAAAACTCTTCAGAAGAGGCAGTGGCGAATTTCCCCTTAGGCGCATAAGGCGCGCGCCTGGGGCCTCAAAGTTCAGCTCTCAAAAGATTTATTTTTAATATTTAATTTTTTTCATAACAAAAATAATTAATAATATAGCAGTATTCTCTAAATTATATTGACTTGAAGAACTCTAGCTATGACATGCCATCGGGGCCCCAAAATTGAATTGCGCCTGAGGCCCCCTCAAGTCCAGAGTCCGCCACTGAATATATAATTCTGATGCAAAAAAGGACATCAAATCTGACGGATCGACAACTTCAATGTTTAATATCATTTTTTATACAAAAAATAAACAGACATTTATTCATCATTTATTTTATTGAAAATATGTAATCAAGTAATCGGCACAAAACTAAGCGATTTATACAATGTAACAAGTTCACGTTAATAAATAATATATAAATATTATATACAGAGCGAATGCGTCGATACGTTTAATTCTACCGTTTCCGTATAAATACATATTTAAAAAACAAAACTAATCATAAATCAGTTATTTGATAATTTAAGGCAGTCAATTGATAATTACATCAGCTCCGACAGTTTTAAGCATAATTTTAAGATTTATGCCAATTACGATCGACATCTCGAAATCATTATTTTCACAACGCCAACGATTATTTGGAAACGGATAAAATTAATATATATCGATGCAATAATAAATATATACAAAATACAATCACGATACAAAAAACACAACGTTACGAGTATGGCACACGAATATATTCATTCTCAATATCACCGTTTTAAATAAATATTCACGTACGAACAAAATATAAAGCACATATTTCACATGGTGATTTAATAACGTATAAATAATCGATAAAAAAAAAATGCAAAACAAATCCGATCACCGATTACTCGCGTTAAACTAATTGAAATCTCAAAAACTACGTATTTTTTTTTGCATTTTTACAAATTCTATTTTTTTATACAATGAAAAATCTAATTCGCGCCAATCGGATCGTATTAATTCAATCGTAATCACAATACTTTCATTGCACATCACGTGTAATACAATGAATTTATTGACATTTTCATTATTTTTTTTTTGTTAATATTATTTTAAACTAATCAGTGTTATAATATTAGAATATATCTACGTTAATTGGTTCTAACGGACAGAAAATCCATCACTATAAGTCGAAGAAGGATAAGCGATGTCAGATCACGACAATTACATATACATATTTACGTTATGCGTGTGATTTACTTTTTGTATGCGAATGGAAAATTATTATAATTAGATTTAAAACCCTGACCGATATTTTGTTCGCTCTAAATTTTTGTTCCCGCTCGTGAAAAATCAATAATGGTTATATGTACACGTTAAACTCAGATATCAGGACGAATCGTTCGTCTAATAAAATTCTGATAATTTAATAAATTAAACTTACGACTCTACGAATTCAATGAACACTTAGCGATAGCATTTTTATAAAACGATCGTTATTTCTATCAACAATTTAAATATATATATATGTTACAATTTTTTTTCAAAGTAATATATATTTAAAATATTAATAAATCCAGTAAAATATATTATTTATGATCTGAGGTATTTTTGAAATAAGAATCTGATTTATTTTGGCACCGTTCAATAATAAACTTTTGACGTATATTACGATTATCGATATACGGAAATTAAGAATATCGTTTAGAAAAAAATATAGACATAGTTTTCATATATAAAAAAATAATTATAACGTCCACATTAAATTTGGCTGACGGATCATTAAATTTTAATCGAAAAAATAATAAATAAACGTAAAAATTTAGCACAGTGTAGTCTTTTTAATAATATATGATTTTTTTTGGGCGCAATCGGAAGCAATATTTATTATTTATACTAATTACAAAATATTAAATTACTACTAATATTAATTTTGGAATATCAATATCATGGCAATGTCGGTACGTCTTAACAAATAAAATCGTAATAATAATATTTATGAGATATTTAGCACCTCAACAGTCAAATGAAATTATGGAAGAACGTACAAAACGAAACGGGGGGGGCCGTAAAATATAGGCCGTATTAAAAATGGTGTCAACTACAAGCCATATGTAAAAAGTAAAGCTAAAATTTCAAAATTCGCCTCCGGTAATATCCGCTCAATATTAATTATAACGAGAGTAAAAATAAATTTATCATCTACTCGTATTCAAATTTTTCTCAAATATTTTTAGAATGAATTTCATTTCCCGACGAAACAAATGTGTATAGTAACACGTAATCACTAACTAAATAATTTTTAGAGAATATATCTAATTATATAATTGAAAAGAATTCATAGAAGCGTATGTAAATATAATTTAATTAAAAAACGTGAAAGATTCAAAAATTTCTATCAATATATATATATATTAAATAAATTAACGTGATAAATATATTTTTGTATATATCACTAGGAAGATTATTTTCATTGTGATTTTGCGTAAATTATCTAAAACATGCGGAAGACAAAATTTATATAGTAAAGGATTTAAAAATTTGGAATTCATTATTACTAACGACAATGGAAAAAACATTTAAAACAAATTAAAATTGTAAATATCGTATAAAAAAAAAATGAACGCAGTAGAAAATATTACTCGTAGATTAAAACGAATAAAATAATTATCCGTGGAAGACTTCGGTACGTGAATCGTTGTATTTACTAATATTGAATTAAAGTATTCTGATGTAAATACGTAAAAAAAATTTGGCACAGTTATTTACATAGTTTGGAAGTAATGTGATCCTAAAAAATAATTATTCTTTAGCTATATAGCGATATAATAATCATATTTCGATTCAAAATATTACGACGATTTTTCACGAGTATTAATTCAATTAAAAACAATGTAATTAAATATAAGGTAACCCAATAAGTATTGATAATTTTATTACCGATCACACCGTAAAGTAAATACTAATTGGCCCTAACTTCTTCTGATTATTATTGTTACAATCCGCTCGTTGACAGCTCGACTCCCGGACTTATGGCTGGCAACCTGACCCGTATTCGAAGAGCCAAGATAACCGGAGGACGACCGTCACAGTTCTGACATCAGAATTAAGACGGACGTGTCTCTGCCGGAGATCACGTAGTGTCCTCCGGGTGGCAAAGACCCGCCTCAGGGTTTAGAAGGCCACTTAAATAAATAATAAATAGATATCCATTAGGAAAATGAATAAGAAGCATCTATGATCTGATTCCAAAAAAGACATTATTTTTTTATTATTAAATAAAAAAAAAATTAGGCCAATACATCTGGCCCACGGAGTGTAAAAGTACATGGTGTTCTAAGGTACAAATCATACGATTTTCATCAAAAAGAAGTTATAGGATCCTCCAATGATCTAAACATAGCAAGCTAGAGGAGTGGTAAGAAGTGCAAGTGTGGAGCAGATAGGCAAAAATCACTTGTAAGTGAATTACTGACTAAAAAAAAGGCGATACTTTGGTCCAGATCATTCGTGGACCAAAGTATTGCCTTATGCAGACCATCATGGAGGGCACAGTAGTAGCCAAAGGGGGGTCGGAAAGAAAGAAGAGCTACGACAGCGGCTCTGCAACATTATTCAATAAGGGATTGAAGCCAAAATTGGCTACTGAGACCAGCTGCGTAATATATGGAGACGTTTTAAAACTTCAAAATTGTTATAGGTTTAAAAAAGTTTGTAAGTGGTGATTTAAATTATTAGAGAATTCAACGATAAACCAAGATCAAGAAAACCTCTAATACTGGATGGTGTCGCTTTAAATTCATTGGTGGAATCCGACCCTCGCAAAATCATAAAGGAATTGTGACAAAATCTCGACTGTCCCTGATCAATAGTACAGGACCATTTGAAAAGGATCAGTAAAAAATAGACAAGGAATTTGAGTACCGCACTAACTTTCGCTAACATCGCCGAAGCAAAGAATCTGTCCATTGCTCTTGTCTGGGTATGAGACTGATCTGAAAAAGCGATCAGTTTTGGTATACAGGATTTTTATGTCAAATACACCCTTTGCAAATCAAATTCACCCTTCTGCAAATCAAATACACCTTTTGGCAAATCAAATTGACCCCTTTTCAATAGAAAATGGGTAAATTTGAATAGGTATATTTGCAAAAGGGTGTATTTGATTTGCAAAAGAGTGTATTTGACATAAAAAACCTGTATAACCAAAGACGTATACTGCAACATGACTTCGCAAGGCTATCCGCAACAATAAACACACAGAAATAAAGGAATTGGATTAAGAAGTACTACAGTATCTATCTTAACCAGATATTGTATCTTCAAATGAATAATGAGAGCGGCGATTGGCATGGGATTGAAGATCAACGAAATCATGACAAAATACATGCTCATATGCCAAAGACAAATCCTGAGAGTCGAAGAGTACAGTTTCGAGGTACTCCAGGTGTTTACATTTCTCGGCTCACTTATTACAAATAACAATGAAACCGAATTTGGAAGTACGAAGAAGAACCATGCTGGAAAGCCGGTGCTACTTTGGACTTCAAAAGCATCTACAGTCGAGATTGTTCTCAAAGAAGACCAAAATCAAGCTCTACAAAACCCTCATCAGGCCCGTCCTAACAACAATGAGAGCGGAAATGGGGAAAAATAACTGAAGATCAATGATGTTAAGATAAAATACATGCCCATATGGTAGTGACAAATCGTTGAACCCCTGAGAATCGACGAGTACAGCTTCTAAGCCGCTCAGGATCAAGGATTTACATATCTCGGTTAACTAATAACAAAGATAATAAAACCGACTTGGAAGTACAAAGAAGAATCATGCTGGCAAACCAGTGCTACTTTGATCCTCAACAGTATATACGGTCGAGATTCCTCAGAGTAACCAGACTCTAGAGGCCGGTCATGTGTCAAGGATGCAGGATAATCAGTCGTCGAAAAGGCTAATGGTTAACAAGCTTTCCTGTCCCAGTAGGAAAGTAAAACCAAGGCTGAGGTAATTGCGCTGTGTACAGCGAGACGTAGCATCATTGAAACTGACCGGAAAATGGAGCGACGTGAAGACTTGATGAAGAAAAAACACATGGATTCATTATTTGATGAAAAGCCTCAACGGTTTTACAAGAGAGGAGTCAAAAAATTACTTAAACTGTAGAGAAAGATTATACTAAACAATAGAATTTTTTTGCGTTAAAAAAAATTATCATTACTTTCCGGTTTACTTCATATAACATTGTCATAAAAATATTTTTACATATATTTTTAATAATTGCAATTTGATTTTCAGCAATATGGAACTTCAACAACTCGTAAAAGACTCTAAACAAACATCGCATATACATTTCCCGAGTAATATTTTTTACTACATCCACGTAATAAATATCATTCGACATACGAATATCAAATTTTATCCTTCAATCGCAGGATATTGCTATGGAGAGATTGACGTTGAAAATAATATCAAATAAAAATATATAAATTAAATTTGTACATATGGCAATACATTCTTATTTTTATATATCATTTTTTCACAAACACCAAGTGTCCAATATATATATAAATTAACATTTTTCAGATAACTTACATTCAATTTCATCATTGAAAATTTGAAAACTAACTATTAACGAGCTCACTTATCTACGGTAAGCTCAGATTCAAGACCACAAAAACGAGTTTCACATAAATATTATGCATTATTTTTTTTTATGACACTGAAGTTGCGCACAACCATTATAATTTAGCTATTACTCCGTTGCATAATCGTTTCGCATCGAGTTTCTATAACCGCCGTTTGAAGAATTTTACAATATCTTCAAAGGCGTACCGCTAGACACTCGAGCGGTGCGACGGCTCGCCCGCTGTGTCCAATTCGAATCTGGAGTTGTCCTCCGTCTCGTCAGTCAAAAAGTAACCGATGCTGCCGTCGTTCGACGCCTGTTCAATGTTGTTCGCGTTGTCGTTTCTGTTCAGGTTCCAATTGTACTCTTGAACGTCGCCCTGTCTGTACACGCAAACCGAGTCGTCGAGCTCGTCCCGCTGCCGACATTTCCTACCGAATACTGTCGACGCGTCTAACAATACGTTGTCTTCGAGTCGAATATCTATATCGTCGTCGTAAAAATAATTAACAATTTTCTTCGGTTGTTTCTTTTTATCGGGCAGATTTCTGTTGACGTTCTTCATTATTTTTCTTCGCGAATAACTGGATTTATCGTCCCTCGAAGAATCGTCCATTAGCGGATCGTGGCTGCGCTTTTCGTTCTCCGATCTGGCACCAAACGAGTAGAACGAACTCCTTCTACTCTCGTACAATTGCATACTGAGACACCTCTCGTCGATGTCGCTCGGCGTCGATATCTGTTTGCTAGTTCTATCATTATTATTGTTGCGTCTAAACGTTTCGTAATTAAAAGCGTTACCACTTTTCTCTAATAATTGTTGCCGTCTTTTTCGCATCATGTCTTTAACGTCTTGAGAGTCTATTTGGAAATCGTTTTTGGCATTCATGAATAAATAACCGGATGCAGAGTTCAATCTAAGAGTTTGAGAATGGTTTTTGGAAGAGGATTTTTCGATATATCGAGGTATACGATTGAGTAGATTTTCGTTTTGTTTAGATTTGGCATCTGATGGCCTTCGAAAAGTTGAAGGTGGATTTGGCGATAAGGGATCTCGAAAGGAAGCATTTCTGAAATCGAAAATAATATATATTAAACAGTTTAATCGATATTCAATAACTGGCAATTGTTATACTTTTGTCCGAAGCAATTACAATGACAGCTACACACGCTAGGGGCATCGCCCTCTTCACCAGGAATTTGAATCAGAGGTCCTGCGCCTACAATCAGCGTTTCAAAGTATACAATAATAACATGTCATACATTTTATTTTAGTACAGTAAACCCCCCTATAACGTCAAAATAGGTTCCACGTTATAGGGGGTGACGTTATAGGGGGTTTATAGGGTGACGTTATAGGGGGTTAAGGTTCTTCAATTTTATTTTTTGATTTGAAAGAAATCAGTAAATCAAATATTTTCATTTTTCTTTTTTTTCCGAGCAGGGAAGATCAACGCGACATTTTATTAGTTAATTTTATAAAATTAAAAATATTTTATAAAAAATTTACGTTATAGAGGGGATCGACGTTAAGGAAAAAACCGCCGCAAACGTTATAGGGGGGAACGTTATAGGAGTGTACGTTATGGGGGGTTTACTGTAATATGTATAAATAACCTTGCTGTCGTGTCCCTTTGGAGACGCCTCGTAATATTGCTCCATCGGCAGTGATAACATCACCTTCTAATCGAACAGCTCCTCGTAGAGCCTAAAAATGGTCGTATAAAAATTAATTTAAAATCATAAACAGAAGATTTTTTGCATTTTATAATCTAAAACCTGAATTGCTTGTTGTTCGTCTCGTTTTTCATCTTCGGTATTCATCGTAACGAATCGTAACACTAACAAATTTAAACTAGCGGCGACGATAGCTAAACCGAACAAAATAAATATGAGCGCAAACATGACATAAGAAGGTTTTCTATTGAGGGCGTTATCCTTCTGAAGAGCTACCATATCTCCGAAACCTATAAAAATCGTCATTTAAAATAAATTTTAAATATACAACAATAAAAACGGTATAGTTTTACACACCGATCGTAGTCAGCGTGATAAAACAATAATAAACGCTATCAAAGTAGCTCCATCCTTCAAATTTTGAAAATGCGGCGGCTCCTCCGGCTATCGTCAACGATGATAACGTAGTTACAACAAAAATTAAATCCATATCGGTGGCAGTGGTTTTTTGAAAGTTTAATGATGTTTTAACGGATCGTATTATGACGCTGAAAAAAAATGAAAATAATATATAACCGTATATTAAAAAATCATGGGACGAACGAGCTATACGCTAGTCCCGTAAAATTAAAAACAAATCTTATTCAATCGTTCAACATATACTTAATCATTCAATTCTAATTATAAACCTTTAATCGCTATGGTCATCCCGGTGTGACAACCGTAAATTCACCGAATACGCTAACGACACGTGCTGGATGCTTCATCTGATAGGTATTTGGATAGGAATGTGTTCATTCGATTCACAGGTTTATCTAGAGCCCATAGTTTTATTAGTAAATTCGAGATAGTAGCTACATTTTGGGATTTGCAAATTTATTGGCGTATGGAATATATAAAAAATTCTCTAACAGTTAAATATTTTTCACACAGATTTTCTAGAGCATTTTGAAAACAGCTGTGCTCTTGTTTTTATCTAATCTCTGTTGGGCTCCAAAAATGAATAGACACAAGCAGAGCCTTTCAGAGAAAATGCGAGGCCAGGGGCAACTAATATTCTAAAGACCCTTCAAAATTGAAAAAATAAGCACAGGTGTTAGGGGGGGGGCGCGACGGTAGTAATAATACTAGAAAAGGTATCCCACCGCTGCCACCAAATCGTTAAGGAGACGCGCAACGATAGTACCAATGTCAGAAAAAAGATAACACATCACTGCCTCCAATTGTTAAGAAGTGCGGCTTAGCACCGATTATTAAAACATGATCCATTCCATACTTTACAAAAAGATGGAGGTGCATTCGAGAATATCGAGAGACCAGAAATGATACGGACGGACGATGGTTGATTTATAACGCAATTATTATTATTATTTAAGTGGCCTTCTAAGCCTGAGGCGGGTCTTTGCCACCTGGAGGACACTACACAATCTCTAGCAGAGACGTCCGTCTCAATCCTGATGTCAGTACTGTGACGGTCGTCCTCCATGTTATCTTGGCTCTTCGAATACGGGACAGGTTGTCAGCCATAAGCCTGGGAGTCGAGCTGTCAATGCCCAGATTGTAACAATAATAATCAGACGAGGGTAGGGCCAATTCATGTTTAATTCACGGTCTGATCGGGTGCTACGGACACCTCCTGTAGAACACACGCCGCTGAATTGACCTGGATAGCGGCTTGGCCCCTCATAGCTCCGTAGAATCGTCCAATACCGACAAGTGTCAACACTCGACTCATTCAATGCCTTTGAATTTTTTCAACTTGTCCTAATATCTTATTAGTACACTAGTAGTTTGTTTCAATAATTAGCAAGATGCATCTGAATGCTACGATAATATCATTAAATTATGGACTGGCTGAACAGGAAGAGGGATCGTTTTGGCGTACAAATAGAGCTCTCCTAGTCCTGCATGTCAGAGTCCAGATTTACAACCTGGATCCCAACTGAGCTATTTACGTTCGTTGGAAAAGAGCACGCTCTTTCCGATACAACCAAACCGCTGACCTTCTACATCCGTTAATAGAGCAATATTGCCCAGTGAACTTGACGTAAGACGAAGTCTTTCTTAGCCGTAAGTCACCCACAATGAAGCCATCGAGAGCTTAGTCTATGGCGAGAGCGTTAGACATCGCCGAGAACATCGTCATTTACACGTCGTATTGATTAGTTAAAAAATCCAAAATATCGACCAAATTATGAAGCATACCACGAATAACTATTCTTATTCTTAGAATAATCCATTTTCTATAAAAAAAATGTCAAGATATTGATAAATTCTTCATCTTGAGTCCCTGAGATCCGCAGTGACGGATAGGTTAATCATCTAATTGCACAAATTTCATGTATTTCTAAGAAATGTCGAAACAATCAAACATTAAAAACAAATTTGGAGTCAGATAATCCATCTGCGGGCATAATAACCTCTAAAAAACTGGACTAGTTAAGGAGTTCCTGAATTGTTTCATCTAGAGAAAGACATAAAGTATACGGAGGAGGGAATCCAGGAGATCTACTACATCCATATATGGATTAAGCACATGCGTAGAAGACAAAGACGTATATCTTGAAGATCAACTAATAGATTTTGGCTCATTTTAGGGATTTAACTACAAACACCAATAATTTAGCAATCATTCAGGCGAGAGAATATCCAGAATAATTATACCACAGCCTAGATTTAGCAATCGGACTCATCTCCCATAAGCGGAGATCCATGATACGCGTTTCTTCGGAAAGTTTTACATTCAAGATTTGATAAAAAAATATGCAGAATATATTTTGTTGTTGTCCTTGACGTATCTTGGCATTGGTAGACATATTAGATGCCTACTATTTTATTAGCTGAAGAATTCAAATCATGCGCTTAGTGATTTTTAAATTGTGGAAACAATTTTTTGGACAAAAATAACACCGCAATGATGCCTCAGCCTTCATATTCGCCGAATTTAATGCTCCGTGACTTCATCCTATTACTGAAGATGGAAAAAAACTGAGCAGAATAAAATAACAATCTAATATTGAGGAGATAGAGACAGAATTGGTGAAGGAGTTTGAGGAGATTTGAATGCCATGAGGAGATTTTCTCTACACAAGTACTTAAAAAATTGGGAAAAAGTGTTGGTAACTAATATAGAGATTGACTTTCAATAATTTAATACAAACTGATAAATTAAATAAGCAATTATAATTCGGCGAAAAATTATTACTAACCAAATTATAATCACAAACGACGATAAAATAATAAAATATATTTATCGTAATATTCAAAAACACCATATTATCACACAACGGAATCTAAATATCAATCAACTCGATCGATAACTTTGACGCAAATAAATCAAAAGATTATAATAATTCAAATCGAATGACGTTTTTCACAAAAACCATTTGATAAATTATTAAGATATGCATTTAAAATTAATTTATAGATAATAATCGTGAGCATTTCCGAGTAAAGATAAAATCAATTGCAAATATAATAATTCATACCCGCTCAATTTGTTAACACGTTCTCCGATACTTTGGAACATGACTAGACCGAGCGGAATACCGACGATCGCATAAAACATTGTGAAGAGCTTTCCGCCGATCGTACAGGGTGTCGAATGTCCATAGCCTGTCAAATTATAAAACAAATATTAATATACACGTTGATAACGATTAAAATATTTATATATTGAAACGATATTCGACCGATCGTTGTAAGAACTGTCGTCGCATAGTAGAATGCGCCGGTAAACTTCCACTGTTGTCCGGCCTTGTGGGGTTCGGTCTTCAGTACGACTGTCTCCATTACTTTGAAATCTTCGGGGGATATGTTGTATTTATTGATTACCATATATTCAATTGCTGAAAAGTATACGTCAATTACGTTAATCATGCTTTAATAATATTATTAGGTCATCGAGTATGAAATTTGTAGTAAAAAACAACGAAGTTTGTTAATTTTTATAAACACAAGGAATAGTTTTATTTATGTATGCCATTTTAGCGGTAGCTTCTTTAGTCTGATGGTGTAAAGGATAGCTAAAAATGCGATGTCAAAGCTATCGACAATTTGGAAAAACAAGGGGATATCGAAAAAGACATAAAACATTTAGTGCAGAGTCCGCTAAACGCATAAATTCTTCGATACTTTGGACATCTCGCTAGTAGAAACAATAGCCTGGAGAAGCTTGTTGCGCTTGGAAACGTACGCAGGGCAAGGGCCATCTACCGAAGCAACCAAGTGAAGACCACCACAGGTTCCACCGTAGTAGCTATGATGCAAGATGCGGAATGCAAACGATCCTGGAGAGCTAAAATCAAGAAGATTTGAAACAAGGATGGTCACGATCCTTAGAAATGAGCGTGCTGACTCAAGAAGAGGTAAAATACTGGTAATCAAGAGTCAATGAGATGTTAGATGGCCTGTTTTACAGCATTGTCAGAATTAAACTGTTTTGAAATGATAGTAAATGAGGGCAAAAAGAGTATGGTGGATGATGGAGAACTTTCAAATCCAGCTCCTGTAGTTTTGTCACAGTCATTTGTGTGAAATGCGGTCTAGCGTTCATGGTTTCGTGGACACAATCATGGTTTCATGGATTCTACGGAACTATGAGGGACCAGGCCGCTATCCAGACCAATTCGGTGACGTATGCTACAGGAGGTGCCTGTAGCATCGTAGTGCCTAGTTAACATGGAGGACAACCATCGCAATCATGGCCTCTGGATTGAGACGGGCGCACCACTGCATGTGCTTGAGAGGTGAATAAAAGAAGCCTAGGACCGGCGGAGAATGTGTAGGGTCCTCCATGTAATAAAGATCCGCTTCGGATTAGAACGCCATATAAATAAAAGTAAAAATATTTATAGTATGTAGTAGTACGACAATAAAAATAAACAAATGAAATTATTTTCAAATTCATTATTTTTTTAATATGTGTGCGTATATAACAGGAAAGTAAGTAAAATGTTTAATTTTATTTCTGTTTTTTTACATTAATTTATATGAAATAAATTATGTATCGAAAACTTTGCAAACTAAGTAAAAATAACGAGTGCATAGAATGCACATTATAGGGTATAGGGGTATTGAAAATATTTTTAGGGGGGGCCCTCAAAATTAAACTGTAAAATTTGACCAAATGCCTGACCACAAATTTCATACTCGACAACCTAATATATATATATAATATATAATACCTTGAAGCACCTCCCATCGGCGTTTTTCTGTTTCCGATTCCAAAGCATCGAAGACGGCGGCTCCGACGAGCAGATATGTAAACGTGCACACAATCAAGGATAATGTGCGTACATTCTGCTTCTTCATCACGGCCACTCGTCCTGGCCCCCACTCGTTATCCTCCGCGAGCCACAGCTTGACTGTTTTACTTTGACAAGAGTTTTAAATAGCGTTCAACTCCGCATAGCGGAAGATGAACGAAAATTTGGCAGATCAGCAAATCATTGATAATTAAATCGATTGCTATATAATTCAGCATTGAATCGTAAATCCGATTGTTTCACTCGTCATTCTTAAAGCTTTGGCTTTAAATATATATTCTACGATACCAATGTAAGGCGGTACTTATCATTAAAAATTTATGCGAACATCGTCGTTATTTTTTTTTGCTTTAAATATTATTTGGCGTAAATATCTTATTGTGAATTCGGATGCGTAAAATTTCAATATGTGTTTATCTGTTTCGTATATATTTATATTATATTTAGGCTTCAGCTAATTATAAATTGATCCCTTTGGAGGAAGATTATAATTTTACAATGTCATATGCAAAATTATCATTTTCCAGACGGCTAAATTTTAAAATTGGATTCGAGTGATTTGAACATTTCGATTGATTTTGCAAATCACGCGTGTGATTTATAAAAAATATTCTTTCTCGTTCAACGTGGATGACGCTACTTTTCTCTTTCCCTTTATTTTCTTCCTGTCCACGCCCATGTTCAATCTTACTTCTAATTGAAATAATATTCTGAAAATAAAATAAGTATTATTTTATTATTATCACAAAAGATAATTTCGTTTGCAATACATAGTTATTCCAATAAATTGTGACATATTGCGCAAAATAAGCCTTTTATTTTATAAGGTTGACATATAAAGACAATATTCTCGTTTTGTAACGGCCATAAAATATTCATTGCATTTTACAATATTAAATACATTTATTATGATGAAATATATTTGGAATTATCACAGTAAAGATTATGAAAATCGTGTGTGCAATTTGTGATATTATAATATATCGTCATCAATATCGTAACGATGAAGCAATCGTTGACAAATCACAATTGGATGATTATTAATTTTTTTAATTATCTGTAATATTATTCTATAAATACTTACAAGACCAAAGATTAAATAAGTATCGGCGACGACATTGTCGGTATATATAATTATTAAATTCTACAGTGTATTATGTTCCTCGCATATTCTAAGATTCAACCCATACGCAGATTAGATTCCGGCAAATCATCTCCAAAAGAAATACAAGAAACATTCCATCGCCCGTCTGAAATCATCCACAAATATGTTAATTTATCAATATATTATTTAAATTCAAATTTTTCGGCGATATCAATATTGCATTATGTAAATAATTTAATCATAATTCTCTTATAAGCATAATTAAATAAATATTTTTAGGTTATGTCAAATTTTAAAATAATAATATATCTTTCTTAATGTATAGTAACGGTTGATATTATTAAATTTAAATTAATTTTTGGATTCGATATTGAAATATGATAAGGTTCAATAACCTCTGCAGCCATTACATCATATACGTCACACTTTTTGTGACTGACATTTTCAAACGTCAACATCATTTTTTTTCGCGCGTCAACTGACGCGGCAATAAGCGAAAAAATATCGACCATGTTTCGAACGAACAAAGCAATCGTTATATCGACCAGCCGCATTCACGATCATCGATAATTACTCAATTGCGGATTTTATGCAATGGCATATCAGCGGTGAACGCCGGCTCTCGTTGCAAAGTCCATGGATAAAAATAGCACAAATCTATAAATAGAACCGTCAACCGTGACATTACTAAAAATAATGAGACGCTGGGGTCATTCGACAAGATCAGACCTGATCGAACAGAGAGCAACTATTAACTATTAACACATCTCAAGAGATAGTCAATATGGTCAATAAAGAATTCGAGCACCAGTGAAAAACACGTCAGATTAATTAATAATGACATAATCGCTTGATCATAACTTGTCTATGTCAATGCACAGGGTATGATTAAAGGGGGGGAAACGAACAAAGAACTAACAGGAAGCCCAGGACTGCTCGAGGCCTGCGTGCCTTCGCGGCCCAGTGCGGCCCTGCAGCCTGCGCCTCCCCCACTACACATGCGCACTGCGCCCTCACCTACCCAGCTGCCCATAACCTCATCTCTCCCCTTTCGTCTTCTTCTTCATCTAATGCGCACATATTAAAAAATGCATCGAAAGGGGGATTAAAATATCAACGACCAAGAATTATTAATTCATATAATCGATTCAATAAATAATGAAATTAAAAACATTAGAGCGATAACGCCAAGTACATTACATAATCAAAACAAAAAATATTACGGAAAACACTTTTACATAAATAAATCATAGATTAGATTGCGATACATAGCACGCGGATAAATGAAATTTAATCTCTACGATTTTTAATTTTGAATGAACACGTAACGTCGCTGATTTATCGATTGTAACATTTTACAATGCAATTGTTTGCAATGTTCGGATTTTTGCGAAAGGCATTGAAATTTAATTTCATGAAAAAAAAATGAGTATGCCAATAACAAATGTCATGGTGATTACAAAAACAAAGGATAACCAGTTTTAAGTTTCTGTCGGGCACCGACGAAACTACTTATCGACCGAATTAGTATGTATCAAAGAGTACAATGTTGAAAATTACTTTTTAAGATTAAAAGTAATTTCTTAGATAATGAAAATAATTCAAAACAAACAAACACAAGGTTGCATTTATCTGTGTTATGATTTTTTTTTGAATAACGGGATGCGCAATAATCGATTTTGCAATAACTGCGCACATTTCATCACACAATCTTATTGCGAAATATATTTAGGGCAATGTATCAATAATATGTATATATTTAAATAAATAAATTGTGATTTCCGCAAATTTTACAATATTATCAAACTTACAGAACAGTTTTTTTTCCTCCTTTTTTTAAGAAAAAAACTGGTAAACTCACACTTTTGCATATTTAATAAGAATGAATCAGATACTATGTGTCAGTATTGTCAGATACTATTTTGCTTCCTATGCATCAAGGATTTTCAAACTTATAATACATGATTTTGTATTATCTCTTTTATGACAAAGTGAAAATTGGTTTTTTTCTTTAAACATTTTTTTTAAAGAAAGATTATCGTCTCAATAAATTATTAAGTTACATATTTATTGAGAAAAAAAAATCTTTTGATTAAAATTCAGATTCACCGATGTTTTTCTCAAAATACAACAATCACAGAGTCCAAATTGTGTAATAAAATGTTTAATTCATATTTTTATCGTAAAATTATGATGAAATATTTATAAAAAAGTGTGATCACTTTAAATAATAATAATTAAAACATATTCTAAATAATTTAAGATAAAAACTTCTTTTAATAAATCTTTGACATATAAAGCTCTTTTTATTGTATCTAAATTTCATAGATTTTTCGAGAAAAATCGGGAAATCCCCATGTTATCATCATTGATTAAATCCAATAAATAACTACATGACGTAACGTGTCGTTTTTGATTGTGGTAATCTGATATTTTGGGTTTAGGTATTAAAAAATGTGCACAAAAAAATAATTTGAATACCAAATTGCATAATACTATTCGATTATTTAATTAATTTATTTATAAGTATTAGTATTTGAATTAGTAAGGGTATTTGCAAGTCACCAATAACATTAGAAAAAAATGATCTTAACCATTGAACATATAACTGGAGGCTAAATAACTTATTAGTGATTAATTTTCACAGAAGGAAATTAAAAAACGACGAATTAAT
Source organism: Philopotamus ludificatus (assembly GCA_022495035.1). Classification (NCBI taxonomy): domain Eukaryota; kingdom Metazoa; phylum Arthropoda; class Insecta; order Trichoptera; family Philopotamidae; genus Philopotamus; species Philopotamus ludificatus. The sequence goes on from JAGXCT010034741.1 coordinate 46,059, forward strand.
TATAATCACTCCTCCGTATAACTAATTAGTACATAATTAATTTTTATATCTGCGAATAAAAGCATTATCACCTTGTTTTACGTAAGAGATGTATCACGGCGTATAATTTTTTAGGTTATGTCTCATTTTTGACAGTTCGGTGCATTTCAAACACGGCGCCGGTTCATTCACTCGTCGAAACGTCGATTCGTTCGCTTTACGGACGAGAGCACGGCAGCATTGACCCCCCTTTATCATTTTTTCCGACTATTTACTATTTGGCGTCCTTGACGGCGATGAATATTCATCGTTGCACGGATCGCGATCACATCCGAATTGTTTGCCGTGGCCATTATGCAATTTTCACAGCCGGTTTCGCGAATCCCACAGCGGCATTGCGCAACACCACCGTGTGCAACAGTTTGGTCATTCGGTTTGGCATTGGCATTTCGTTACGACATTGTTATTCAAATATCGGCGTTGTTGGCGTTATTGAAGTGGCCGTGCAAAAAAAAATTGATGTTTCGGGGCCGATCGTATGTGCACCAATGTCGACCTGTCAATTATATAACATTGGCACCTGGGCCCCGGCGAGTATGCATCTGGGTCACTTCGTGTGCATTGAAATGGGTCACTAGATGCACGCCGTCGCTCACTTCCTCGCTGCAAGTTCATCTCATATTTTGATGGAGAAATTGGCATATCCTCATTCATCAATGATTAATTAAACTCCAAAGACAACAATGGAAGACCGTCTTTTGCTTTAGATGACCTATCGATATACTGATATCGATTCCGATACTCGTTGATTATTATTCGATACCAAAGCGATACTGAATCATCAATATTAGTTGTTATTATGATCCTAAGATCTAAGACGAATTGATTTTAGTCAAGATTACAATCCATTGCATTAAATAATTAAAAATAATAAAATAAATAAATAATTTATATGAAAAACTATTATTAACTAATGCGGAATTTTTTAATTGCCACTTAAGTCCACATTTTTGTTGTTGCGCTGATACACTTGTCCATGACGTAGCTTGACATTGATAGCCATATTGCGTCCTTGCTTTATAGTTGGCTGTTTTGGTTTGCTCGGCCATTTTTTAGGAAAAAACGAAAACATGAAAAGAAATTTTAGCAAAACACAACACCATTGATTCGGTAATAACTAAAATGTTATGATCGCGGTCAAAGAACTCGGACATGGAGAGCGCTCTCCGCGATAACTCTTACGAACTATATCATGCAATATGCCAAAAATAATTAATAATATTTTTTTACCCGGTGTTAAAACGGTTAATAAATAAATACATTTTTCCACATATTATGTTAATTAAAAATATATATATATATGAAAAATCAATGAACTTTTCACAATGTCATAATTTTTCTTACATAAGTAATATTTAAATTAGAAATCATGCAAAATCAAGATAAAGACCTTTGAATAAATATTGTCTAATTTTTTTTAAAAATATTTATGAATATTTTTCAATATATAATGAGGAAACTTTAGTATGATACTCAAATATATATATATGTATACGGATTCTATAACTTTTAGTAACTTGACTAGCACCAAAAGTAGTTTTTTAATAAATAATAAATAGAAGATTAAAAATATATGATTTCTGATAGCTTTAACGGACAAATTGAAGACCACTGGTCGAATCAGTGACGAATTTAGCACTTGAGAGGCCCCAGGCGCAATTCAATTTTAAGGCCCCATCCCCCAACATATTTTTCCCTACCCCCTACACGATTTTTTTTACGCAATTTGCAATTTTTGGTTACGTGATTAATTTCACATCAATTTATGTAAAATGTTTTTCATTTTTATAGCTTCCTCTCTTTCTTCTTTTTTTAAATTAGCTTCTCAATGCTCGATATTCGCGATCTTGATGTTACAAATATTTATTATTTATATAAAAATGCAGGGGCTCCCCGTACTTAATAATTAAAAATATATGTAATATGCAAAAAAAAGGTTTAGTACTACTGACGCAGATCCTACCTAGGGGCGCGCCGTCCATATGGCCAGATTGTGCGGCGCACACAGGCGCCGGAAAATTAGGTGCGCCGAGAGGCGCCAATAGGGGAAAATTTAATAATATTAAATATTAATTCATTAAACATTCTTAAAATAAAAAAAAACCTGTTTTTTTTATTATATAGGGGGGGGTTATAGGGGCTCTAGTTAATGTTTTCCACACAAGCGCCGAAAACTGTCGGCGCGCCAATAATACTATCCCAATCCCTATTTCCGACCCTATCCGTGAACGCATGAAAGTGTAAAATAGTCTTAAGTTGTATGGAATGTAAAAGGTTGGCTAGCACTGAGCTATAGCTTCGTAATTCGATCACCGGATGCATTACGGCAAAATAATATGGTCATACGCTCCTATGCCACCTTGAAGACACTAGGAGTTATTCAAGATATGGATAAATAAGTCTTGCTAGGCACTTATTTCTAGTATAATACAGCTTCCTTAGCATTATAAACCTCGGCAGGGGTATATAAGGGGTAAGAAATCCTTTTGAATTGAATGATCCTTCAGATTTCTCCAGGTACTTTGGGTTCGTTCCACAAGTTGATTATAGATTTCCATAGCTTCTGGTGTTATTCTATTTGCATCGATAAGAACCCTTTTTTGGGTATAATCTTTAATATCAGTGATTCCCAAAGTGGTCCATGTCGGCTGTCAGGAGGTCAAGGAAAAAAATGAGGGCCAATGTCCATTTAGGTTGGATTACGACTTAAGTCAAACAAAAATTTTCTCGCCTCGTGGCTCTTTTTTCTTGACAAGATTGTCAACTTTAAGCCAAAGTCGTAAATTTTCTGACTAAATGAATTGTTTTTAAGTATTAATTATCATCTTTTGGCCAGACGCAGTGGCATCTCATGGATACAATATTTGGGGGTGCTGCAGAAGATTAAAAATTAATTAAAGTAGATTTCATTTAAAATATACCAAAATAAGGTGAAGTCAAAATACTAAATAATATAAACAATAATAGTATTAATGTATAAAAAATATATTTCTTCCATTTATTTGGGGGTGCTGCAGTTCCACAGTGTATAAGGACGAGCCGCTATTAGTCAGACATCAAAAAATCATGCTTTAAAATTTCTAACTACACCAATTGTGTAAACTCCAAGAAACACACTGATACATAGTTAACCGATCCGTCACAGCGGCTCGAAGCCAGGAACTCTGGCCGATAGGGTCTATTTTATATGAAAATAGACCCCAAGCACTTCATGTCAAGATATTGATAAATTTTCCATCAATATCTAGATATTTTTAATAAAATGGATTATTCTATGAATAAAAATAGTTATTCATGATATATATTAGTAAAAAAAAATTACAAAATATGGATTTTTTCTACTAATTAATGTGACGCGTAAATAACGCGCACACGGCGAAGTCCCGCCGCAGACTGAGCCGTATGCTGAATTCCTCCGACGCAGTTCCCTTAGTATTAGATCGCAATTACACTTAGATAATTATTCTTTAGACTATTTTAAACAAATACGAAATGTTTGTAACATTTAAGATTTATATTAAAAGAATTATTCAAGAAAATATAGGTTAAAAAGTTTAAAAAAATCTTAAACAGGGAAAAAAGGACCCCATGGGCTAAAATAGTTTGAGAACTTATGTTGTATACATAATAATAATGAGTTTTTTACATTAATTCAACTATTAGGTGAATAAATAAATATTTTTCTTCTTTGGTTTTTACGCGTTTTATTCTAATTCAAAACTGCGCAAAAACTGCGCAATTTTTTTTTAAATTTTTTTGTTTGCGTAAAAATATACAATCGATATCGCCAAGAATCGAAAATTGACTTGTTGCGCTTTTCATAGGCGCATTCCTTTGCAATGTGTTGCATGAATAAAATTGCGCATATTTAAACGAATAATAATGCAACGCGAAATGTCAACATTTGTTATTTCAAACGGCGTTATGTCTGATTTTGCAACGGTTTATTCAATTAGCAATATCGAGATAAGATAATACAATTATGCACAAGTCGTACACAACGAAAGGGATATTATTCACTTTTCAGCGATTAAATTCGTGAAAAACAAGATGATTCAAAAACTGGTTTTTATCCTATTGTTTATTATCATCATCGCAATAACCTCGAACTGGCATAAACATATTTTTGTTTATCGTTATTATCTAATACGTGTGTATTTTTTTGCGCGTTACTGATCTACGAGACGATACGAAGAAAGTATCGATTGAAATATTAATATTTTTCTGCATATGACATCATCCGATCAATCTTTCTTCGAGTATTGTGTGTGCAATTTGAAAGGCATGCCAAATTACGTTTCCGAGGTTAAATATACATTTTTTTTGTTCGAACAACATGATTTTTGCATAATCGAATGATGCAATCAAAATTTTTTTGCCCTTGATTATTGAACATCCCCGCGGTAAATATGTACAGTAATGCCATTTTTAAATAAATGCTTATATTATTTATATCCTGTACTAATACGCAATTTTTATATTTAGCGCGTTTGACCCAGTTTTTTTTATCTCTAGTGCAAATTATCATCGGCATTAAAATTGTTTCAGTACTGTTCAATATCCAAATAAACATAGATCTTTTTTTTGTCATTATTTACCATCGCTTTTAATAATTATATAAATTTTATAACCTAGATAAGAAAAATCTTATCACTTCCGGTCGCGATGACGGAAATTAATAATCAATGACACGTAAAAAAATATTTGTGTGTTTTTTTCTCTCTCAATATTTTACATAAAAATCGTCGTTTAAGGTCAATTTTACCATATGGCGAATAATTTATTTGATCACGAGCAATGTTATAATGGTCGTACGAAAAGTGAGCGTAATCGCATTTTCGCAAAGTGTTTTTCGCCGATTTTTACTTGCAATCTCTACCGTTTTCGATTTCTCTCCGCGGACAAAAAAAAGTGTTGCCAATCGTCAAAATTGCGTTTATAAATAAATCGGGGGTAATTGAAACTGCTCCATTTACAATTGCCGAGAGATGAGCGCCGAAATGAAGTGTGCGAATGATTCGCGCAAAAAAAAGTTTTTGTTTTTTTGGCTCATGACCCAGATTTTTTAGTGTTACTAGTCTCACGGCCACCGGTACACGGTGTTCGCGCAGCATCTCACTCCCTTCACATATAAATATATATTTATTAAATCGATCGATACTAATATAATATATTATTATTATGCTTCCGCATCTAATGGACCGATTCAGGACAATGTCAATGAATATATTTAATTAAACATCCAAAAAATAATTAAAACACTCGTCGATGAATAATTCAACGCGCTAATAAAATATAAAAATATCATTTATTTACATAAATTAATTAGTATACGTGACCCTCGTATAACACGGACAATTAATTCTTATACATCGGAATAAATAATCGTTATATTAATAAGCACGTGTTTCCTCGTCGTATTTAAATATTCTTAAATTAAACATAATATTAATTGATATCGAATTTATGCGATAATTGATTTAACCATGAATCGTGCGATTACAACTCGTTGGTATTCTAGAAATAAACGTACTAAAAAGAGATAAATCTAGAAGATAGGATAGATAAGTTTTGGAGAGCTGCATCAATTGTTTTCTTCCCATTAATCGTTTACCTTCTACTTTTCCCTCCTTGAAGATCTGCAGAAGACAATACTTTAGTCCACGTATGATGTGTCCAAAGTACACGATTTTACGTGTTTTGGTGATGTCTAGAAGCTTTCGCTCCTTGTAGAAAAATTAAAGGACGGTTGTATTCTTGACGTGTTCTTTGAAATCTTCAAGATTCTTTGATAGCCTCACATTTCAAATGCTTCTTAAAAAGAGTTAATGTGGAAAAGGTAGCCAACAAAGCAGTGTTGTGATCAGGGTATGTCTATCAGTGATGTAATTGCAAGAGGAAGTGTTCGAATATCCGTCCTACAACCAGTTCTTCTGTCAGTAATCCATACCCAAGTGTCTTCAGCGACGATCTGCGATTCTTTCCATTCCTCTAGCTTGATATGTTCGGATCATTCGAGGATCCAACAACTTCTATTTGACGAAAATCGTATGATGCCTTAGGACACTGTGTCCTTAATAAAACAGGAGTGACAATGTTTATACGCGAGCTGGAACAATTCTGGAACATCTAATCAAGTCCGGTTGGGAATATTGCAGAGCCATACGGTTTCTTTCCTCCCAAACACGGTTTACCTCCTACTTTTTCCTCCATGAAGTAGCCAATTTTGGTTTCAATCCCTTATTGAATAAAGATAGCATCTTCTTCTTCGAGTACCTTGTATATTTAGTTACGAATGTTGCAGAGCCGCTGTCGTGGCTCTTCTTTCTTTCCGACCCCCGTTTACCTTCTACTGTGCCCTCCATGATGGTTTACAGAAGGCGATACTTAGATCCACGTATGATATGTCCATAGTGTTCGGCTTTAACGGTGTTCAGAAGCTTACAAAAAGATCTTTAGTTTACATTTATTGAGCTATCATTAGATAAAATGTAATTCTTTGTTTTGTCCTAAAAAAAATCTGATTTAAATATCCAAAAAGTCAAGCGAAACTGCAGTTTTTATCTAATAATGACATGCTTTCAAGAATATGCCAAAGAATTGGATTAAATATTCTTATAGACGATTCGAGATTTATGAAAAAAGACAGTCAAGGTATAAATATAATCGTTGAACAGAAAGAGGAAGTATTTGAGAATAAGGAAGTTATTAAAAAAATACCCATTAAGAAAAGCCTACGAAATTAATAAATAAAATTTAAATAAACTAATAAAGATAACGATAACATTTTGCTCGATTCGATTAGAATGGATTCAGAATGAAGTACATGTGGCCCTAAAATCTAATTGGTTTCTGAAAGTGTGTGCCAATATTGAATGTTCGAAAGTAGAGGGAAGTAAAAAACAATAAAAAGAAACACAGGCGATTTTATTTGATTTACATATGACATGAAGCAATTCTTTATCATTCATTTTCAATGCCCTTGGGTTTTCTGCTTGATAAAATAATTGATTTAAATTTGAAATCAACAGCTAAGTTTCCACGAAGAAATAATGTCAATCGGTTTTCAGAAGGCTTATGTCCAGGGCAATTGATTCTTCATTCAGTAGTAAGGTACGATTAGGGATTTTTTCCAAAATAAACGTCTTATCTACATTCAATATTTGAGTAGGAGATTATTCGCCATCCACAATGATGAATTAAATTCCAATCTTCTTACAAACTAAGAGCCTTAGTTTGAATAATCGAGTAATTTTTGCATTATCGACAAAAATCCTTAATCAATGAATTATTAAAAATGTACGAAATAGCGAATTGTGCGAAAGTCGATGGTCGCATGTATTTCCTTTACTTTATACATTTATAAATATCTCTCAGACATTTTTTTCATAAAAAGCATATATGATAAGCTATTTCATAGATCATTCAATGATATCATATTCCAAGAAAAAAAATACATATTTACATTCCCATCATCAACAAACACTAACTGATTCATCAGAATCGTGCAATGTTTATATTTAGTCTATACAGAAAAATCATCGACCGATAATCATACCCTAGTAAATATTTACACTTTGCGACCACTCTGTATCGCAAGTATTCATCGACGGACCTGCCTTGAGTCAGAGAGAGAGAGACAGAGAGCGAGATAGTGTTATGTCATACGCATTAGACGTGTGCGAATAGTGATATCATGGATGGCACGCGTGCCACGATTCGCGAGCCCATCATGCGTGAGATTATTACGATTTAAATTCATGGGCGTTTATTCGTCGCTCAGGGCCGATCGAAAAAAAAATGATCCGACCACGTTGACATTGAGAGCGATGCGTCGATGATTGCAGTCGGTGTTGCCATCGCGGATAATTGGCGTCACCCCTTTCTCCGTCTGTTCCCGTTTTCCATTTTTTGCAACAATGTGAAACAATTATCGATAGCATCTTTTCCCATTTATGTATCATTACATGAATTATATAAAAAGTGTTGTTTGGGTCGTCGAGAGTGGAAGTAGAGAGGAGGGAAACCGCAATTACACCGTAACGAGGCGGCTGTAAAAGTGTGCTACATACATCTTTCTATCTTCGCGTAAAAATGAGATTGGAAACGGCAACACTGAACGGCCATGAGCGGCGCGTGGTCGATTTTAATGTATTATTGTTTTGGCCGAAAAATCGGCCCAACTCCGCATCAGAATAATCCATCTGTTTACAACAACAAACAATCATTATTGTGTTATTATGCTAGATGACATGTTTTTATCATTCCTAACACCTTTATTTCATGGCTTAGCCTAACCTTATCCAATCTAACCTAAGCTATAACTATTTTAAATTAAAGTAATCTAACCTATTCCTATTATAAAACTAACCTAACCTAATAAATCTGACTAAACCTGACCTAGCCCCTTTAAATTATGGCTAAGCCTAGCATTCTCTAACCTAACATAACCTAACCTATAATTATTTTTGAATTAACGTAACCTAACCTAATATATTTTACTAAGCCTCACCTAATCTAAACCTTTAATTTATGTCTAAACCTAAACTGGCCTTTAATTATTTCTAAATTAACGTAACCTAACCAATTCCTGCTTTGAAACTAACCTAACCAAACCTAACCTAACCTAACCCCTTTAAATCTTGGATAAACGTAACCTATAATTATTTTTGAATTAAAGTAAGTAACCTAACCTATTCATATTTTGGAACTAATGCAACCTAACATATTTTAACGCATTTTTTAATAAATAAAATACAGTTTTAATGCAAAAATAGTAGCAAAAAACAGTAAACGGTATATTTTTTAATACTTCTATTTCAAAACTATGTAAAAAGATAATAATCTATTATAAAAATAATTGTTTAGCCTAACCTAACCCAACCTAACCTAACCCATTTAAATAATGGATAAACCTAACCTAACCTATAATTATTTTTGAATTAAAGTAACCTAACCTATTCATATTTTGGAACTATAACATATTTTAACGCATTTTTGAATAAATAAAAACAGTTTTAATGCAAAAATAGTTGCAAAAAAACAGTAAACGGTATATTTTCTAATACTTCTATTTCAAAACTATGTAAAAAGATTATAAATTATTATAAAAATTTTTTTTAGCCTAACCTAACCTAACCTAACCCCTTTAAATCATGGATACACCTAAACTTATCTAACCTAACGTATAATTATTTTTGAAATAAAGTAACCTAACCTATTCATATTTTGGAACTATAACATATTTTAACGCATTTTTAAATAAATAAAATACAGTTTTAATGCAAAAATAGTAGCAAAAAAACAGTAAAAGGTATATTTTCTAATACTTCTATTTCAAAACTATGTAAAAAGATTATCAACTAAATTAAAAAAAAAATTTGAGCCTAACCTAACCCAACCTAACCTAACCCCTTTAAATCATGGACAAACCTAACCCTATCTAACCTAACCTATAATTACTTTTGAAATAAAGTAACCTAACCTAACTTACTCATATTTTGGAACTAATGCAACCTAACATATTTTAACACATTTTTGAATAAATAAAATACAGTTTTAATGCAAAAATAGTCTAAATCAGTAAACAGTATATTTTCTAATAACTCTATTTAAAAACATGGCTTCTATAAAATCGTAAAATATACTTGAGCCGATATATTGGCTTCTTAAGTCGAATTTCGTCATTTCTTTGGAAGATTTTAAAAAAAAATCCTCAATACCTTAAGCCCTAAAATATCCTAGGGTTAATATTATATATCGGCTTCTATAAAATCATCAAAAATATCCTGATGTATTGACTATTAAAAATTAATTTATTATTTTGATATTAAGTGAAAAATATTTTATTATTATTTATATAATTAGTACATCAACAAAAATATTCATCATAATTTATTCTCAGACTATTATAATATTTACAATATAAAATGCTTAGTTTAACTTAATTATGTACTAATTTCTCACCATATTTATTATCAATCTTATGAAAATTTATTAAATGAAAAACAAATAATATGCAAGATTCCTGAATAATTTTGTTTCAGGTGTTACAGCAACATGTATATAGTTCAGTTCTAGATATATTTGATCTTATTCTGTTTTGGCCGTTGATAACTGCATTACGCATAGACAAGCAGTCGATTTTTTCAGTTCTGTTCAGTCTGAATATTTTTTTAATGAAAAATCATCGATTTTCTCATATAATGAGTGGCACTTATATAACCAATTTGTGCATATTACTTTCCAATAGCAATGAATCGCTCATTGAATTATTCATTTAAACATAATGATCGATACGATCTTGAGAATTTTTTTGCGGAAATGTTACCGTAACAAGGCTCAATCGTACTTCGTTACTCCACAAAGTCGCCAACAATTAAATGTTACGATCGATTCGAATGCCGTGGCATTGGATGCCGTGTTATTTTTTTGTTCACATCGTCTTTTCCTCGCGGAACCATAACAATTATTCTTATCTGCGATATAAAGGATGATTTAATTGTTGGATCGCGAGCCGCCACTGGTGGCATTGGCAGTTGGCCGTGAAAGTTTTGCCGGGCAAAAGAGAAAACTTGTCCCCTATTATTGCAACGATGATGATGATGATGATGATGGCTGCAGCCGCATTACAACCGGTCCCGTATCTCTCCGTCTCTATCTAATGCATAACACGAGTTTCCCGCAACCGCAGGTGAAAGTTACCACCGTATCTAGGTCCGCAGTTTTGCTAAAAAAAATTGTTATGATTTTTTTTCGGTCTTAGGGAAATTTTTCCACAGTCCGTCACGTTGTGAATGATGCGATTTTTTTATCGCATAAAAAAACGTATGCATCCATTGACCCAGATTCGCGAATGCACTCTCCCAATATGAGCGACATAATAAATTTTCCGCAATCAACAATGAACAACTCGATGCGTATTCGTATCGATGATATCATCGCGAAATTTATTAAAATTTCCGCGAATTCGCACGTAATCTAATATATCATCAGATTAAATTCTATTCATCATACGTAGATATATTATAATCTCCCAATATACAATCTATTACGCATTTATCCTGATACGTATGGTCATTTTTCGCACATGGACCTGTGCCATTATATTTTAATGGCAATTTCGTGATTGCAAATGATGCATCGCGCTGATGATTGATGATAATCAAATTACGAACGGCGCCATTAATTTCGATGAATAAATTAAAATCGCTGACCTCAATCCGCATTGATAAAAAAAATTGTTAGAAACTATTCAGACCAGGAAAATGGGGAAAGTGCACAAATGATAATTGTGCACAAAACGTTTCCTCGATACAAAATCATCAAAACACTTTCGAATTACGCATACAAAAACGTATAGCAAATATTAGTGTCACGATAAGGGCATATGATTTTATTAAAAAAATTATTCATGAGTAATTTCATGAAAAATGGGTCAGATGATCGCTTAAGAGATTCCAAGTAAAGCATTCGCATCCAATTAATTTGGGTTCGTGGGACGAAGAGTCTTAAAAATAATTCCATGAATCAAATCATGACAAACCAACCATGGGAATATATTTATATTTATCTAAAAATAAATTAAAATCATAATTTTCCAGAGCGCTTTTCCGCAACTCGCGTGTCTCAAATGTCACATTATTCAATATCATTGCACTGATTAGAATATGAAAACAATTTTTATTGATTAATATTTCAATAATAATAATATGTACAAAGAAAATAGATATGTATCAAAATAATATTGCATTGTTGTGACAATCTGAAAGAAAATCAGTTGATATTTTAATTGAATTTTTCAAAAAATATCAATTGATCAATTTAATTATTAATTTAAACGCATTGAATAACATGTATTACACAATCTTGGATGATAAATCAAAGGATTTCTGAGATGAAAATGATTAGTATTAAAATCAGATTTAATTTAATTTAATTTAAAACTGATTCTTAATTAACACCGTTCAAGAAAATTAAAAAAAAAATACAATTGTTATTGTTTTATCGGGCCCTTACAAATTGAATGTGAAAAAAATAAATAATTAATCATAAAACTTACGTACTTATTAAATACAATGAGTTTAGAAAGTCTTGCATTCTTTTTCAAAATGCTATCAATAGACAATATGCGGTTGTAAATTAAATTTAATAATTATTGCATACTTTTTTAAAAAAATAATGTTATTCAATATGGGACTCTTCCATTATTCACTAACAGAAAGGTTTAAAATAATAAAAAAATAAATATAACATTGAGATGATTACATTACATATAATATGTCAAGGAATTACTAAGGTTCTTACTGAAAATTATGATTAAATGATGCAGATATAAATTTTGTTTATAGGAATTTAATTAGGGAGTAAAATAGTGACATAATGATTAACCTTTGAATAATCACCAAAGAAAGTCACATCTTCAAAGATATGACATTTGTGGAGTTTTACATTACAGATACATTCAAAGGGTATTATAAAATAAGATAAAATAGGTTTTAAATGCACTTTTAATTATTTCAGGATAATAAAGATGAGCTAAGAAATATTTGCATTTATTTTGTTTGAAGAATTAAGAATCTTCAATATTCCCCAAAATTCTCTTCATGTGATAAATAATATTTCAGGTCCATCAAATACAACTTAAGAGATTTGTTTTAAATGCGAAGAAATATTTCTAGCAATTTTTCCAATAGAATTGTTACTGAAAAAGGTATAAAAGTAAAAGCTCAAGACTACAGGAATTAAAATGCTTAGGTGGATCACTAAAAAAGAGTCATGGAAAGCAGTCGTCATGCAAACTCCTCAAAATCTGAAAAACCACAATGAACATGTAATATGACAAGGAAATGCAGAAGACATACTTCTTTGTGTTTAAAACATTAAAACATTTTGGCAAAAAACAGCACTGCTATAATGACTCGGCTTCTGTATTAATCGGACATGACCTACTGCGATTACTTCCTATTCCCGAAGCTTAGAAAAAATAGGAATAAAGGATTTTTTGCTAGCTTTGAGGAGATAAAGATAGTATGAAAATGGTATGATGTAATATCGCCGTGCGGTCAAAGAATTCAGTTTCGGAGAGCGCTCTCCGCAATAGCGCGTACAGACTATATCAGGAAATATGCTTGAATAATTTATAAAAGCTCATTAAAGAACTCGTTAAAGAGCGGTTAAAGAACTCGTATTCGGAGAGCGCTCTCAGCGTTGGCGCATACGGACATATCATGCCTTATGCCAGTGATGGCCAACCTTTTACATACATCTTTATATGCGCCATACAACTAAAGCACCTTTTCTAGAAAATAAACTAATCATGTCGGAAGCATTTTGATCTGAAAAAAGCCCCTACCAAAATTATTTTTTATTAATTAATTTATTTTTAAATCAATAAGTTCGATTCCAAGTAAAAATGGGTTTATAAATGTGATCATACAGTTTTCTTCTTCGGCCAAATTATGAAAACGAGTTTCAATAGCTATCTTCCTATTCATTATGCCCTGTCATGTGTAAACTGACTTAAATCCTTACTGACTAATTGAGATATTAACAGTTTTATAAATACCAAATTAAACAGCCAGTTGTTATCCAATAATAGCTTCTTTGATGAGGTAGTTCTAAAAAATTATAAACAGCATTTTTCAATTTTCAAAATCTACTCAAAAACCTGTCCTCTAGAAAATCGGCGCACTTTACAACGAAGGACAAGTTCACCATACTCCAAACCTAACAACTCATAATATTCTCGGAATTCTCGTCTGTTCAATGCTCTTGCAATAATTTTATTCACAAGTTTCATAACTGGTAACATAACATATTGCATATTTAAATTTTTAGCACACAGTGCCTCTTGTGTGCCTCATTACCTATCTATCATTGACAGTGTTTTGTCAGTGCACACACTGATGAGTTTATTATAATCTGATTTTAGATTTTCTAGGCATGATTTTAATTTTTATACATGCCTAATAATAATAAAAAAAATGAGAACATGTTAAAACATTGTTAATTTAAAATAGAAACAAATAAAAAATGTATTAGTACAGAACGATTTCAAAAAAATAAAATTAAGTTGTATTGCCTTTACCTATCATTAATGGCGCCTCGTCAGTGCACACACTGATGAGTTTATTATAATCTGATTTTAGATTTAATAGGCATGATTTTAACTTTTATATATGTATGATCTTCTTGTTTTACCACGCAATACAATCTTCCAATGCGCCATGTTTGGCGCATGCGCCATAGGCCACCCCTGCTTTATGCTATAAAATAAAAAGAAAATAGGGGATCTTTTGATCGTAATAATAACTAATTTTACACAGTGTTGATATGATTAATAAATAAATAAAACATCACTTAAATTTATTCCACATTCTAGGCCAATTTAATAATAATATTGGTAAGTAATAATAGTCCAATTTGCCTCCTTATTCGCGGCTTTTAAGCAAAGTTGTAGTGCCATTGTCGCCTCGTCAGTACACGCACTGATAAGTTTTTTTATATTCTGATTTTAGGTTTTGAGAAGTTGAAAAAAAATCGCATTAAAATTCAATGAGTCAGCAGTATAGATGTTTTGTAAAATATAATCTTTAAAGAAATTCCTAGTTGTTTTGTATAAATACTACGATTACCAGATAAATAATTTCTTAGAAGCGTTTTTACGCCGCACACTTTCAATATATTATCTGATATGATGTAACGCGTTTTTAGATAATCGATCCATATGTTTCTAGGCGTTATTCTAGACCTTCGGATGCTTATCAGCCACCATCGCCGAATTGACACTGTGCCCCCATGTACCGTTACCGGTTATATCACAGAGCCGTCAAACGTTACCGTCAACGTCGATAAATCCCCACTGTCCGTTTAAGGCCGACCAGCACCAAAGTTCATTACCGACCCGGATTACGTCAGACACATGCCGATTTGACAATGACACATTAAATTCGGAGGTCGTGTCCCCGATTCGCAATCGCGAAACTGTCTACTTTCGCAATGAGGAAGGCGGTGATGCCGACGCTCTATCAATCATCAGGTGGACTAGGCGTTGTATCTGCGGCTTCTGAGCAACCTTGGAGGAGAATAGAGGAATCGGTCGTAGCGTCCAATTCTGGTAACATGGAAGACGCTATCACACGCAGACAATTGCGTTGACCTTGTCAACCGTTGCCCTAAATAGGGATGTTGAATTATTGTAACACCAGATACATATCACATATCTTGTTCTTCTTCGGGGACCTTGTCCACCGAATATTTTACCTTGAATTCGTTACTATTACTCTGCATATATATATATGCACATACATACAGCTACACGTGGATATTTTTACAAGACCCATTTTAATAATAATATGATTCAATATTTCTCTTGGAATATTTATTATAGAATCTGTAGATGCGCGCAGAATCCGGATAGATGTCACTAGTAGATGTATAAAATTATTTCATATATGAACAGTAAAGAAAACATACCAAAAATCACTATCATAAGAACATTTTAGTCCCGGATGATTTGGAATATATTTTTTGAATAGTTTATTTAAAATGTGTTTAATTTATTTAAAAAAAAATGGCAACGGAAAAAATACATTGGATTAATTTTCAATGAAATCTAGAATGTATTCTATATAAATTAATTTTAAAAATCTGGACCAAAATATCGGCCGTTGGAATTCTTTAGTTAGTTGGGTCGAAACTTAATTTTTTTTCTCCTAATGGATTTTTCACTCATCTGTAAAGATAATAATTGAAAAAAATCGAGATATGAATACGAAGGATATTAACCCTTTCAGTGCGGGGCGCATGACGTACATGCGCATACGAATCGTGTCCAGGGTGCGGCCGCATGTCGTACATGCGCGAGATTCTTTAAAACTTTAACTTATCGTTACATGTAAACTAGACCGAGTTAAGTGATGGTGTTTGTTTTAAAAATCAGCTAATAAACACAGCTATTAATAAATATACAACATATCACAAGAAATTTATAGGAACCATGTAATATGTAAATATTAATAGTAATGATTCAAATCGCGCGTGGTGTCTCATTCAAATCTCTGCAATAGTATCGGTGACGTATCTCGGCTCAGGGGTTCTTAAGGGTGTTCCACGTACATTATGTTCCACATACACGTGTATGGATGTAATGGTATAAGAAAATTGCATTTCGCATTTTTGATTTTGATTCGCATTCCCATTTTTTTCTCACCTAATCCCTGTTTAAGTAATTGATATTTTTTGATTCGATTTATTATTACGAAAATAAAGCCGAATCGAGTTTATTTTTAGTTGAGATGGAAGAACATATCTAATCAGCATGTTTGCATAAATCTCTTACTTAGGAAAATGGTCTAATATGGTAAACGGTTAATGGGTACTTCGCCAAAAAAAATAAATTGGTCCAAATGGCGCCGCACTCAAAAGCAGAATCGTTTTTAGACCCGCCGCATTGAAAGGGTTAAACCCTTTAACCCAGGGATTCCCAAACTGTGAGCCGCGGCTCCACACGGAGCCTCGATGTCGTCGTAAGGGCGTCGCGAAATATTCAATTAAACAATTCGACAAATTTGTTGGAATTCCCAATTCTCGAAATTTTTGCGCCTTCTTTTTGCACTAGCTTTTCTCAAGAAGGTCACAATTTTGAAAAAAGTCTGATTTATTAAGGGAGCTGCGGAAAAATCTGATATATTTAAGGGAGCTGAAACCGAAAAAGATTGGGAACCTCTGCTTTAGGATGTATTTTCACTTTCTTTAAATAAAACTAGTATCTATTAACTGTGAGAACTAATTCATAAACTTTAACAAAGGTTTTTGAGGTAGGGATCAAATCCAGTTCGACACGTTCTCGGTCATTTTTTGGCTTTATCATTTTAATTCTGCTATTAAAATTTAATTATGATACATAAATATATAGTAAAAAATTATCATTTTTATTATAAGTACAAAAAAAGTCTGTAAAAACAAAAAAATGTACAAATAATGGTTTTCTTTTCGGTACCACTGGTACACATCAATATTTTTTAATTGAAAATCCATATTTTATTATTTTTTAAATAGTAAAATGGCGTAGATATTCCTAGATTTTTTTAAATAAAATTTATAACGATTTATTATAAATGATTGTATTATTAGAAGTGACTTATTAGAATATTGATAAATATGTTTTTAATCATTTTTTATTATTTTTTGGATGTAGCTGACGGTGACTTTTTGGGGCCTGATGCTAATTATATTTCAGGGACCCCTAGTAGTATACAATTGGGGTGGGGGAGTTGTTGGTTGTCTAAGAATGAGGATGAATAATATCAAAGAAAACTTATATATATTTTATTATATACTTAAACATATTAATAAAAAATATATTATGCTATAAACTGTCTTCTACATTTAAGCCTGGCATATTCTCTAAATGCTTCAACATAAGTAATTGATCTGCCCATGTCATTTTCTATAGAATGAATGAACAAATATTTCAGTCTCTCGTCTCTCATAGTCAATCTGTATATATTTTTTTATAAATGTGAGTTTAGAGAAAGCTCTTTCAGCTTCACAGCTTGTTATCGACATTGTTGAATAGATTTTATACAAATTTGAATTGAAACGTCGATGAGATTTATGCTATAGATTAAATTTAATATAATTTAATTTAATAGACATTTTAAACATTCATTTTTGAATTTATGATTAATTTAATATATTCTTTGAATTTATGACATTCGTTTTCATATCCCTGGTAAAAAAATCATTATATAAACATAAGCGCAACAGTCTTATTGTAGAGCTCTAACCTCATCCAACACCCTTCTACATTTTATCCGGTCTGGCGTTACGTCGCTCCATCTTCCGGTAAGTTCCAATGATACAGTATCCCTCTGTACACAGTCCCAAAAACTCAACCGTGGTCTTCCTTTTCTTCGGGGACAGGCAGGCTTTTGGACTCAGGATGTAGCTGTGTCAGACCGGTCCGACACAGCTCCATCCCTTGCCATCCACCCACAGCCTATAAACCGGCTTGGGGCCGGTTTTTAAGAAAGTTTTAAGCCAGTTTTTAAGAAAGGAGAGCAGGATGAGGGAAAGCGGCTTTACACAACTCTTTGAAAATCGATGCAAAGCGAGCAAATGCCCTGTAGCAAATTACGCCGCTGACCAGGTCCATGTGTCCAATGGAGCCCTCCACCGGGAGACTTGTAGAGAAAATGCCGCATCGGGCAACATGGAGTAGGTCGTGTCCAAGTAAGGACATTACCACAGAACGTGACTGTAATTCTGACAGACGTGCCCACACCAGCAATGTGGAGATTCTACAAGGCTAAACTCTTTAAGCCTTGAAATAACCGTGGCCAGTCAGGAATTGACTGACCCTGAAGTATGGAGAGAACCTGCTACAATTAAGCCTGGCTCTGATATCGCGAAAGAAGAGATGGCTAGTCCGCCCTTGGGGGGAGGAATCTCACCTCTTCTGCCACTGATCAAGGGCCGATTCGCGGACGCGTGATTTTAAAGTTGCCAAAGATTCGCCCGGGAAAATTGTAGTGGAGCCGACGACAACAGGACTGTTGTTTTTCAAGCAACAACTGACGGCCCTTAGCTGGATTTCAAGGTCGAGGAGAAGAACCCCAGCAATAATTTAAAGTGATGCCGTTGAAGAAGTGGGATAAGCACGAGAAAAATTGATAATGACAAGACAAAGACAGGAAGGCTTGTTAATCATAAGCCTTTTCGGCAATTGACTGTCCCGCATCCTTGACACGTGCCCATCGAAGTCTGGCCACTCTGATGACAGCTGTGACCGGTATATCCTTGTATAGTCGATACAGCTTCTCGTTGCTTCGGATACATCATTCCCTGATGTCGAATACGGCTCAAAATATTCGTCTCAGAATTCTTCTATCCAGGATGTCCAGTTGTCGCTCATTTTGTTTTGTCAAAGTCCAACATTCAGATCCGTATGTTAGGACAGACCCGATAAGGGTCTTGTAGAGCTTGACTTTGGTTTTCTTTGAAAGGAATCTCGACCGTAGATGCTTTTAAATTCCAAAGTAGCACCGGTCTGCCAGCATAGTACTTCTTTGTACTTTGAAATTGGTTTCATTGTTATTTGTGAGTCTGTAGGAAGCGGTAATATGATGGGAAATGGCTCAAGGAACTATCCTGAAATTCGCCTTTGGATGGCTAGGTAACCGGGTCAAACTAGCACGGAATAGTCGCATCTCTACACCAATTACTGGAGACAGAGATACTAAGAAGTGTTTCTACATATCTATACGTGGTTATTCCAAAGTCTGGGTTTCTACATACCTTTACGTGATTGATTCTAAGCATATTTAAAGTACCAAGCCTTTTTTTATGATAGCAGGATATCATTCCCTTTGATGATGTTTTCATGTATACATACCCACATATGTACATATTGGTGTACACATATCATTGTGTGTATAAATAAATCTGGTCCCTAACGCATTTCTCACCACAGAGCAAGTATACCCTGGGAAGGAAAACCTTAATCTATTGACCAATAATTGGTCTAGTCTTGATACTTTCGCTTCTCTTCCTTCTTTCTAGGGGACCCCTCTCTGAGGAGGTCTTTCCATGATGAAAGGATTGCTATTGCGCGACAGGGCTAATAATCACTTGCGACCGGCTGCTTGAGACTCGTTTTGGGCAGATGTGCATGTGTATGCTTGTGTATATCTATATAGTGTGGTCGCTCGCTACTTGTCACTCGTAACTCGTTATCTGCACTCGTTATAAGCAGATAACGCCATAGAGAAGAGAACAAACGAATGCCGAGACAAACCCCCTCCTACTTGCCTGGACAACAGTCGAGAGGGTAAAATCCAATACCAACATGGTAGAAGATGTACGTCCAATGCAAGCAATGGCCAGCAGAGGGAAACTCTTTACAAAAAACCGCATACCAAGATGGCTCGGGTCCCCGCCGTATGGACACGAAAGGGGAATCCTCACGTCACTTGTGAGACTCAGGTTCCTTTGGCTTCAACTACCATGCGAGTGTTTGGTAAGGCCCATACCCTCAGCGAGTGACAGCCTTGTGGCTGGCAAATTATGATACCCGTATATTGTTGCTACATGGTCTAATAGACTATTGAATTCGTATGCGCTTATCCTGATTGCTTAAGAAGTTAATTAGGAAGTTAACGCCATTAGTACGTCCGGAAGATGTAATAATATAGGTGAGGCAGTTGCCATTTTCGAGATTTAGGCAGTTGTATCCGCTTCTTCTGATCTCGCAGGGGCCTATTAGGTCCTATTTTAAGTGACCAAGTTCGGTCTCAAGCTTTAAGAGCCTTGGTTCTGATGAGAGTCTAGCAGCTAAAAGTATTAGGTCTTTTGAGTTCGCGCTTCCTGTTGTTATGCTCATATTTTGTGAATCATTGGGGGGACTAAAGAGAGTCCAAATAAGGTGAGTCAATATACAAGAAATGTTTGTAATGAGGGAACCTGAAAATAAGAAGTTTCATAGATTTTGAGCACAACATAAACAAAGCCAGAGACATGTAATTTAATATTACCCTATAGTTGAGGCAGTCCGTTATGTCGCCCTTCTTGTTCAGTGGAAAAGAAGGGCGCAAATAAATCCGCCACTGATCTTTTGGTATTTTTGTATATGACGATCAATCGGCAACAGAAATTATGTAAAATTTAATAATGATAAAATCAAAAACTATGTATAATAATGTTATATTTTTTGCTGAAAATAGCCAATCGCGTATTTTCAGAAAAAAAATTAATCGATTAATATTTATCTATACGTCGAATTACACAATTAAATAAAAATATATACGCGATAAAAGTGTACAATTGAATGGGCCAAAATCTAGGTGCGGTAAATATATCCGCCGCGATTTCATACATTTTCCGATAAAATCATCACGAACTGTATCTAATTTCATAATTTTTCTGCGTGATAATGGAACAATTTGCAATCGATTCCCGATTGCTAATCGATTTCGCAATGTATTAATAAATCTTGCCAGCTTAAATTTCGCAATACGGAGATACGATCGCAACATGTTTATCAACACTCGCTATATATAGACAAAAGAAAATATTCTAGAATCGGAAAATTAAACATATTCGATTTAAATATTGCACCGTACTCTAAGTCTATTTTTCAATGTTGTCGTTGTCTATTTTATTCATAGAATTGTGCTGAAGGTCGGATGTCATTTCTTGACGATGATATGTCATTCGTGTGTCGGCGAAAGTGGGAAATTGAGGTCGCACTCGATGCATTGTGACTATTTTTTATCGCATCGAAAAAATTAAATTGAACAATCCGTTTATTGGAAATTGCCGGAAAATTATTCACGTATTGCGTATGTGCCGAAAAACGTTATTACATCAAGCATTATCTATATACATTTTTTTTAATACGTTTACACGATAACATTTTATATTACTCACCGTAATTGATTTCCTTTGTGTGCATTACACAATCAATAATATTTTTTCGCAATACTTAGTGCAATAATAATAAACTTACGGATTACGGATATATGAATAATTTTTATTTTCTACGCTCTCGATGTCTATAATGCAAAGGACACATTCGTTATCACGTCTGACGTATTACGCCAGCTTCCACATTTTAATCATTTGTCACACACACGTACAAAAAAATTATTATGTTATTAGACACATGTGTACATATATGTAGGTCGAGCTATCGAAAACGTCAATATCGACAATTCCGTTATCGCTCTTATATAACGAATTGTATAACTTATCAAATAAATCGTTACGGAGCGATACATAAATTAAATTGTATGAAAAAAAAAATTAACGACGACAATACTTTGACCTGCAGATTCAACGATTGCATAATTGTGTCGGACACGTGTAAGACTCGTAACTGTAACAATTGTCGGTATACGGATGCGCAGTTGCACTTTAGACGATGTGATTTGAATACAAGAATCAATAACAAATTAATTAACTGTCGAGTATTTTATTTATTATTTTTTGCGAATTTAATAAGGCAGATGGAATTTTTATCCTATTTTCCTGTTAGTCCAATTTTTATTTACCTGAAATTCGATAAATATAATACTCTTCAATGTCATGAGTAATTTTGAAGGCCATCTTAAAAGGTATACATACGTATATTTCTAAGAAAATAAATAAAAATAAGACGCATTAGAGTACAGGAATATTGTATGAATAGAGATGGTAGATAGAATTAAAACAGAGTCGTATTCATAATCCTTTTATCTTAAAAAAGGATAGATAAAGCCTTATTAAACATTTTTACAATTTTTGGTATATTAATCTTAATAAAATCTAGTTTATAATACAATTTATCAATTGGTTATTTTTTACACGTGTAAAAAAAATATAGAGGGCGACAACTGTTTGGATCCACATTTTCCTCAGTATTTATATTGAATAAGTTGATCAAGTATATTTTTTAATGTTATTGTTTTTTCTGAATTTAATATCAAATTATTTTGTCAATTAAATATTCATTTTTATTATGCTTAATTATTTATTTAAACAATTAAACTTCTATGTGAAATAATGCTATATATGTTTTTTTTAATTAAAAATAGATTTTGAATCATAAGGATTGTCTATATTTTCATGAATTAATATATTAAAATAATATATTTTTATTATACTCTCAACTCTTATTTTACGCGGTAGTTCCGTAAACCAAAAACCGTGTAAAAGTTATTTTTCAATTTATATAGTGGTTTTTCCCTTAGTCCATTTAATACTTATCTGAAATTCAATAAATAGAATGTCCTTTAATATTTATAAACATATTAAGAGTCATTTTAAAAATATTATCATTCATTTAAGGCTCATTTTAAATTTTAAATCTAGTTAATTACGCAATTCAAAAAAATAAATACAAATAAGACGCATTAAAGTTCTGTAATATTATATTTAAAAATAATTTTAAGAATAGCAAAGGTAATCTATGAAAAAAAATAATGAGTCTTCTAATTTATTTCTTGATTAATTCAATAAAATATATATAAATGGAATTTATTGTAATTTTATTTAAACCAAGTCCTATCTAGGATACGTAAAGCCCAAGGACATATTCACTGACCTCCTGACATTATTTTTATGATAAGTTACTAATTCTTAATGAAATAAACGAGTATAAATTAAATTCAGAAATACACCATGTTTAATATTTTTTTTAAAAATAGCCTTAAAGTAACAATTGTGGTTTTATTCTATGGATATATGTATTGAGAAAAATGTGGATCCAAACAGTTGTCGTACGCTGTATTTTTTTTACGCGTATAATAAATATAATCATCTAAATAAATTTTATTATATGTGTATTGAATTATATCCTAGATTTTATTAAATAAAACATAATATCTTAATATTTAAAAGCGATTTATTTTACACGTTTCTTAAAACGTTTAAAATAAATCGCTTCATTCTTTATTATGCTCAATTATTTATTTAAAAAATCAAATTTCTATGCGAAATCGTGCAAAATAGAAACGGCATAATTCTATGGATATATAGTTTTTAATTAAAAATACTTTAAGGCATACATTTATTTAATTAAACATAGATTTTGAAAGGATTGCCTATATTTTCAGGAATTACGATATTAAAAAAGGTACAATAGTATATTTTATTAAATATATTAATTATTTACACGGTAGATATGTTCAACTAAAAACCGTGTAAAAATTGATAGAGTACGTAGTAAAATTAATGATGGTTGCCAAATTAAAAAGTATTATTAAAAAAAAACATTGTAGCAGAGTCGCGTAAAAAGGTTACAATACAAACTCAATAAGTATATTATATATTGATGTGTATTTTAATTAAGAAAAAAGTATACTATTCATTCCTTTTTGATAATTTATGCTTATATGTAATATATTTATAAACATTTCTGGGTGCGTTAGAATATTTCATCATCATCATCGCCTTCCACAAGACACTTACTTACCGTATGGACCTTAACAGACTCTCGAATGGAAGTTGAGACCAAGATAAGTCTCCTCATTTTTATTATGCTAAATTATTTATTTAAAAAATCGAATTTCTATGCAAAATCGTGCAAAAACGGCATAATTCTATGGATATATATTTATTTAATTAAACATAAATATTGAAAGGATTGCCTATATTTTCGAGAGTTAACATATTTTTTTAGTTGAATAATATTTTTGTATTATACACTTTTTTACACGATAGATACGTTCAACCAAAACCGGTGTAAAAAATTATAGAATACATAGAAAAAATTATGATGATTGCCAAATTAAAAAAAACATCGTCGCGTAAAAAAGTTATTAATTATACAATAAGCTACTAATACGCTTTTAAATACACCGTGTAGAAACGTCATTCTGTTATTGAATCAAGTCTATTTATTATATTTGGTCTCTGAATAATTTAAACAGATATGATTTAATAACAAAATCACTTCTTTAGACGGATTTTTGTGGAAAGTATTGACCGAGTAAAAAAAGAGTGGAGTATATTCGTGTTTTTTGGTTGAATATGTTATTTTAAAACCATATAAAATAAGAGTTATTCAGAATGTGCAGAGTTTTTATTTGTAATATATGAAAATTATTAACAATAATTATGAGGATTTTTTTTGCGTGTTATTCAAAAATATTTTTAATGAAAAATCGATCGTTTCATTGATTCATGTAAATGTGTTTACATCACAGAAACGAGACCAGACCATCAGCATTGTGACAGAATGTGGCTGAGGAATACGGTGATTGATGATCTCCAAGATGAGACGCTCCGAATTGTTGACCTATATATCTGTTACATTAAATAACGCGAAAAAAAATAATGACGAACTTGCCCGCTGAAAAAAAAAATGTTTAAAGAGGTCACTCGCCATTTTGAAAACAATATGGCGACCTTGTGCGAAAAAAACGCATTTTTTACGACGCCCAATCGATCATAATTTCGCCGATTATACGCAAAAAAAATAATAAAATAAAAATATTATTCAATATCGCCAAAAATATCATGAATGATTAATTTACGCATGCGCACATAAATTAGCGAGCATTGTGTGAGTGACCCAGTTTTTTTTTTGACGCGCTAAATTATTAACATAAGTACACATGTACAAGTTACACATTTGTGTACACACGACAATTATGTAACAATTATATTGTTAATCTAATTAGACGCTCTCATTGTTATTTAATCATTTTTGACATTCAAAATAAATGGCGTAAGGTCTTACGAATCGATTCCTGTGGACCTTCGCTGCAATTTATTTATACATATTTTTTTATGAAGAAAATTGGAACATTTTTTCAATGAGATAAGTGACCTTATTGGTTTCTATGCGTGTTCGATCTGAGGACATTCTTACGTGTGTATGTGTCCGTATAAATAAAAATGATGTAATATTGAATGAATCGTATGATATGATTCAACCTTACTATTTATATTCTTATACAATTAATTATTCCGTTATAGCAATTTTAGCGTTATTCCATTTTCAAAATAATTATATGATCAATGACCTTGGATGCATTTTTTATTTATTTATTTTCATAATACAGGATGCATTCTATATTCATACATATGAATTTATTATAAATACCGTATCTTTAATGATTTAAATATATAAATAAATACAAGGAAAAATAATATTTGCATAATGTCATTCAGAAAAATTTACGTTCTAATGCAACTCAATGATATTTAACATTTTAATTGCATCAAGTATTTATGTTATAATTGCAACAATGAAATTATTGTGCAATAGAGTTTTAAAATTCCGCGAACTTTATCGTAGACTCGCCTACGTTGAATCGTAAAAAACATATTAAAAACAATAAAAAATTTAAACGGCTGACACAATACGTTTTATAGCATGGCAAATATTTTGGCACGTGCTATTAGTTTTCCTCGGTTATATATGCGTATCGATGCTATCGCCGATGACGGTGGAAATGGTTTTCCGTCATTGTGGCCCCATTCCGTCCGAGACGCAATAGCGTCTGTGACATAATTCTGGCGCGGGCGGGTAAAGGGAGGCGGGACCGGGGAGACGGGGGGGGCCGGGAAACACGTGTAACTCCGGAACTTTTCCGCGTTATACAATGGTCGACCTAGAAAACTTTTCTGTCGAAGATTCTACGCGTTTTTCGTGATCCTCGAAAAGAAAATCTGCAAATATCGCTATGGCATTGAAATGAAAATAGGCTTTTTCGGAAAACACGTGTACGCGTATTAATTTGGGCCACTGCTGAATATTTGCGCCAAAACCTTATTCGTACATATACTTTATTGTGAGATATACGAGATTACACATTTCAGCATAAATAATTCGAGCGTATTATATTTATTTATATTTTTAAATCATCAATGGTGCAAAAATATCCCAACTTTATATTTTAATAAGCTATAAAATACAGGATGTCACAAAAAATGTATAAACCCTCAACTCTTTTTTACACGGATTTTTTTTGCACGATTTTGAAATAACACTGTCCCAAAAAATAATGAATACATATTTTTACTATACTTTTAAGTGAATTACTTGTTCTAACACGATTCCCAGTAACAATTATATTTCATATTGTCAATTTCGCGTGTTATTGAGTCCTGATCCGTATCCACCGTGTAAAAAAAGAGTTGGTTGTACAGTTTTTATTCATTTACAATTAATGTTTAAACTGTAAAAGGATCGAACCGATCGAACTATTCCTTTCTGTTCGGGCTATTGATTCACAAACTTCAGCAAACATTTCATTTGGTGTTGTGGTGCATTTTTGCTTAATTGCGGCTTTTAATTCTTTCAGTGTCGGCCGTTTTCTGGTATCCCTACAAGGTATCCCTACAAGAAAAAATCCAGTGAGGTTGGTTCTGGGGAATGGGCAGGGTATTTTATGGGACCATTCAAGTAATTGGCACCAGTATTTTTATGCAATTTACATATAATTAAAATACTGTGACATAATTACTAAGAAAGTATAGGAATCCCTTAATTTACGCGGTAAATATTTACATAATTATGAACATATGTTTTATATAATAAATGTGTTATATTGGGATTTAAAGAATAATATCTCAATAATAGGTGAAATATAAAGTATTGTATTATACTCTTTAGTATCTACACTCTACAATTTTTTTACGCGGTTTTGGAATAACACGGTCCACTTATAATAACAAATACTATATTTTTATACGAATTATTTCTTCTAATACGATTCTCTTATCAACAAAATATTTATATTTATCAACTAACGAGGGTTAGGAATTTGTTAAGAGTATGGAACAACGTTTTCTTACTCATGATCTTGACCTAGAACGAGATTTTAATTCCACAGGATCTGCAGATTTGCTAACTGGATGTCAATAAATGTATAAACAACTTGTGAAACAAAAAACCCATAAGTAGATTTCCTAATAATAAAAAAAATCAACAATACAGGTTTTTACGTCAAATACACCCTATGCAAATCAAATCCACCACTTGGCAAATCAAATACACCCTTTTTAAAATAAAATACCCCCTTTTGAAAATCAAATTGACCCCTTTTTAATAGACATTTCAATATAAAATGTGAATGTGATTTAGAAATTCTAATTGTCTTATTATCCTTTCCGCATTTGATTATTTTTTTAATAACTCGTTTTTAAATCTATCGAACTAATCTTAAATTTTTGTATGAATTTTATCATTTTTTCAAATAATTTAAATATAAAATAGTACTATAAAATTGATTCATCGTCAATATTATGAATATTAGTTTAGAATATTATTATTAATTTATTATGAATATTACTTTAGTATGAATATTTTTTATTAAAAATAATTTAGAATGCTGAATTTTGAAACACCTACTTTCAAATCAAATACTTAGAGTATTTGGAATTTCTGCATTAATAAAGATAATTATAAAAAAATATTAGAATAAGGTAATTTAAAAAAGTCTTCATCTCTTTAATTTAGAGGAATGAATAGATGCTTTTTTTTAATCAAAGGGGAATAATACTGCAACAGGACATCTTGAATGACCCACGAAAAATTCAAGAGCTGCAGAGCTGAACTGAGAAGTTTTATTATATCCTTCGTATTAACTAGACTTTGTTCAATCAATCTACATTTTTTTTAGATCTATAGAGCAACTTATCTTAATCTAAGAAATTTGAACGATGTTGAAAGTCATCCTAATCAATATATTAATTAAAAACAACAAGATTTTCACAAGAAAATTCACAAAGTAGATGCTCAATAATGATGGAAATTATTTATAAAAAAAATGATTTAATTCCATATCCATTCAATGTATAAATTAAATGCTTTCTAAAAACAGAAAATCGAAATAAATCTCAGACGAATAACAAGCGAGGCTCCGCTTTAAAATCCGCGCTCAAGATATTCAAGATCAAGGTCAAGGTTATATTTATAAAATAAGACATTATGTACGCTTGAGTAATATTATTCCATATTTGTTTCTTTTGAATTTCTTTAAATATATAATTAATCTTATCATAAATAAATACTAAATCAATGTCACTGAATGATGATAAACGTTAATGTAGAACTCGCAAATAATTAATAATCACGGAAATTACGAATAAGTTCTGTTATATGTCAAAGAAAATCAAATTTCTTATCGTTTCAGTGTTAACACGTGTTGTCCTACATTTTTTATAGTTATATAAAAAATATTTCCATAACGTTGTTTGGTTTTATTTATTGATTTATTTATTCTATATGATTGTGTTTAAAGTATTTATCGCCTTAATAAATTATTAAAATATTTTTATGATGCTGAGGTTAGCATAACATACACCCCCTGATTCCCGAAAGGTTACTCATCTGAATAATATCTGAATTGATGCATTGCTTATATGATAGCAATGATGTTATGCATGAAATAATTTGACTGTATAACTTAACCCTTTTACTGCGTTACTTCCGGTTATAAATATTGAATAAATAATGTAACAGAGCGACTTAGATTTGGCTCGTGTTACATAGATAGGCGCTTCGCATAAAAGCGAGGCTATGGTCAAAACCAAAATAAAAGCGTCCTTGGCCTCAAAACCGGCATTGTTCGACCGCTTTCTTCCGCAACATTTCGCGTCGAAGTACGCGTGTCGGCCACGATACACATATAACATTACAATCGTTATCGATCCCCATTGTGACGTATTGACCTCAATTACAATATTAGCCGCTTTTCATATATATTTATTTGTTATTATTTTTTTTATATATAATGC
>JAGXCT010034742.1:0-53464 GCA_022495035.1 Philopotamus ludificatus
CAAGTCTATTTCACCCTTTTGCAAATGAAATTCATCCTTTTGCAAATGAAATTAACCCTTTTACAAATTAAATTAATCCTTTTTAATAAACGTATTAAAAATACAGAAACCGATTCAAACAATATGTGCTTTTTATGTATTTTAGTTTAAACTTATATTTCTGTTTGTACATTTTAACTTAGAAGGTTAAATATATTTTTATTTTCAGTTTTTACATTTTTATTCAGTAAATTAAGTTACATACGTGCGTAATTCAAGAAATGTGGTTATTCAACTATGTTGGATGTTGCTAGCTCGACAGCTTTAACATATGTACCTTCCTTAAGGAAATTAAAAATATATAAAATAGAAATACCAAGCATTGTATTTACTTAATAATTAATGTGATACTTTTTTTTATATCGACAGTTCTTCAGTCACATTCATTTGACTGTCGACACCTTATGCAAAAAGCAAATATAAATTTGGCAAATTCACGTCACTGATTTGTTTTGTGTGATTTGATGGATACAAAATGTAAAATATATTTGTAGAAGGCTGAAAACTCCAATAGGGGCGCAAACAAAACGAACTGGGCCGCATGCGGCCCGTGGGCCGCGTGTTGGACATCACTGATTATATGTCCAATGGAAATGACTTTTCGGAACGTATTCCTGTGCAAAAGTGTCAGTATCATTGAAAGGGCACTCTCTTTTCACAATCATTGTACGGAGTCGTTGATCGTTGAATTTAAGTCAGGTTTACTAATCCGATTTCTAAATGAACTTGAGTGCCCTCGATGTATTCGTTTAATATTTACCTGGATGTTTCTAACAATGGGTTTTGAGACCTGTTCTCGGTATGCAAACAAATGAATCAGATCATTTAATCATCTGCCTGGGTCAGATTTCGTTGAGCGTCGCCGGTGGTGTTTCGCCTCCCATGGTCTGGTGTTAGAAGGGCCACCGAAGGCACCATCCGGCAGACAATGAACCGAGAAGATGCGTCTGCAGCCATGGTGAAAGTTGACAATGCGTCGTAACGACGACGGCGGCCCATAGGCGACCGGGTTATAAAAGCGCGTCGGCGACGTCGGGCGTCAGTCTGACCGCGGACACCGGAGCGGCTCGAGCGCCTCCGACCGAACCGGAAAACCGGCCCGCGATAGCCTGCATGGATGCAGCCAAGGGTTTCGTCTGAGCACGAGACGAGCCTGCGCCAGCTACGCCCAGAGACCGGTTCCGCCGTCCGCTGAACCGCAGTTCCGATTCTTTCAGGTAACAAAAATAAATAAATAACAATCATGACACACATACGCGGGTGACTTTGAACCGCGACTGAAAAAAAAAGCAATCCACAAATAAATATTTTTTTACACATATATAAACATATATTAATCGATTACGTAACGAGGAAAAATTATTAATAATTGTGTTTCTTCACGGAAAAAAAAAACAAATCTTTGCGAAATTTTTTTGTCTCAATATTCGGAGATTAGCAATATTTAATATGCCGAATAAATTAACGACAATAATTAAAATCGGATTGGATCGGCGACTTTTATTCGTCGATCTCGCAATGTTTATTTTTTGATTTTGCATTTCTCTGTTTACGTTTTTACGATCGGACGCGCTGAAAGCTTATTGACGTCACCCGTATACTTTTCGCGGGGCAATAAAACGTTTTTTTAATCAAATGATCGCAGTATAACTCTGCGCTAGAGCGGGTCCATTCCAGGAAAAAATCATTTAAATTTTATTTCATAAGCACCACCGATAAATCAATAATAAAGGGACCGAAGGATAAAAGAAAAACACTTTTTGCCAGCAGTTGTTAATTGAAAAACTTTTTGAAGTGCGTTTTCTCTACGACATTATTATTTTTGTTACCGCTTAATGTATGCTTTAACGATCTGAAAAATTGGTAATCCGACGCTTCAAGATCCAGTGAATATGGTAGATGAGTTCAAAGTTCCATTACACGCTCTCTTATATTTTCCTGTGTTATTTTTGCAGCGTGGGGCCTTGCGTTATCGTGTTGAAGGACCTTTTTTTTATTATTTCCCACAACATATTATTTTTTTTTGAGTTATTATTTTATTCGCTCGAGTTCCATGCACAATTCGGCGCTAGAACGGATCGGCTTCATACCGAGACAAAAGAGACACGCAGATGGTATGCCGTTGATCGAGCGCCGTCTTCTTCAATTCACGAGGTACCCAAATAAACCATGGACAGCCAATCTTCAATGATAATTCCTCAACGAGGATCCGAATCCACTATTATCATATCATTTTTAGAATCGTCCTTTTCGTGCGACATCTTTGAGACTCTTATTACCATTTTTAAACCTTTTAAACAAATATGACACTTGTTTAGTTTCAGTATATCTTTCCCCCTTAATAGAAAAAAAAATAAAAATGATTAATTTTCGGTCCCCCTAAAGTATAAATAACATTTTTATGACATTTTAAATAATATTTGCATGCAAATAATAGTATAAAAAAATGCGTTATAATCATGAGATTCGATTTTGATTCGACCCATATACATTCAATATGTAATTTCGCATAATTACACTGTTTAAGATATATAGACATACATACGTACGATATAATTATCGCAATCTGAGCCATTAGCATAATTACACACGTAATTTGTTCGAATCGTAAGTACGCGTTATATATTTATTTATTGATTATTAATTAATAATGTTGTAAAAACAATAAGAACTTTTTATCCCTTTTGAAGATTTCTTTTTCTCTCGTGTTTGCGTGGAAAATATATTATTGCGAAACGCGTCGATTGTAAAACAAAACCAAACGCACACAATTGAGAAGGAAATTAAAAACGCTAAATAAATCGTAAACTTTAATTGCTTTGTTTCAGTGGATATTGCGAGTCCAATTCCTTTTAGTTATGGTTTATGGTATCGTATTGTTGCGAAATATACGCTTGATTAATATAATAGGACAATGTGTTATATTTTAAATTATATAAATGTAGTACGTTTGATAAAAAAAAACCACTGAAATCAAATAAAACCCACTGCATTATACAATCGAGTATTATGTATATGCATAATATTATATAGAATATTAAAAAAAACGTATTTTGAATGACAATATGCGATTAGATTGAACCGTGTTGTTCCAAAATCGTGATCGATTCAATACATTGAAAAATTGTGTAAAAAAAAGCGCTTTAAGCCTTAATTTCGATGCATATTTATGCTAAACGATCAGCAATGCCTCTCTGTATAGTATGAATCATCCGATTGTATCTTTTATATTCTTTTAAAAATTCCTGAGTCAGTAAAGGATCCTTTAACCAAGGTCATTTCAAGGGCAAAGATTGATCAATTCATTATTTAAAATAATAAAACAGTTTTGAGAATGAAATTTGATGTAAAAATAATACATCCGTATATTTTATTAAGATTGTTTGGTCGATTAAATGCTATCAATAGTCAGTTGTAGGTACCTACGATAAGAGTCGTTGCTACCTACAAGCTGATGACGCTGGCTTAATTCGTAATTATGATTAGAAATAATTATTATTATTATGTATAATGAACTATGCGACATAATAACTGTATATTTTTACGCGATATGCGTCTAAGCTCAACAATGCATTTTAAATGCACTCTTTTTTTTAATAAAAAATACGACAACAGTATTCGAAAAATCGTAAAAAGCGCGATTATTATTATTACTAATATTATTAAGCTAATTAAATGCTGTTGAAAATCAGTTGTGTTACCTACAATGATAGTTTTTGTTACTTACAACCTGATGATGTTGGCTCAAGTCGTAATTATGATCAGAAATAATTATTATTATTATGTATAATGAACTATGCGACATAATAACTGTATATTTTTACGCGATATGCGTCTAAGCTCAACAATGCATTTTAAATGCACTCTTTTTTATAAAAATACGACAACAGTGTTAAAAAAATCTATTATTATTACTAATATTATTAAGCTAATTAAATGCTGTTGAAAATCAGTTGTGATTACCTACAATGATAGCTTTTGTTACTTACAACCTGATGATGCTGGCTCAAGTCATAATTATGATTATAAATAATTATTATTATTATGTATAATGAATATGCGACATAATTACTGTATTTTTTTTACATGATATGCGTCTAAGCTTAACATTGCAGTATTTTTTAATAAAAATACGGCAACAGTGTTAAAAAAAATCGTAAGAAGCGCGATTATTATTATTACTACTATTAATTAGCCAAATAAATGCTGTCGGAAATCAGTTGTGCTTACCTACAATGATAGTTTTTGTTACTTACAACCTGATGATGCTGGCTTAAGTCGTAATGATGATTATAAATAATTAATATTATTATGTATAATGAACTATGCGACATAATAATACTGTATTTTTTACGTGATATGCGTCCTAAGCTCAACATCGCATTTTAAATACAATAATGGCGTTAAAAAATGTATTCATTTTATTAAAAATCATAAAAAGCGCAATAATTATCATTATTATTATTGTTATGATCGATTAATGAATTAAATGCTATTAATAGTCGGTTGTAGTTACCTACAATAGGAGTTGTTGCTACTTACAAGCTGATGACGCTAGCTTAGTCGTAATTATAATTATAATTTATTATTATTATGACGTGTATTGAATTATAATACTGCATTTTTTACAAGATATGCTTAACTACGCATTTTAAATGTAGTATTTTTTTAAAATAAAACTACGAAAATGTATGCTATTGTTTGTTTAATGAGAAATCGTAAAAAGCGCTATTATTATTATTGTTATTATGATTGATTAGTCAATTAAATGCAATAGGGAATCAGTTGTGATTACCTGCAATGAGAGTTTTTGTTACCTACAAGCTGATGACGTCGGTTTTTGTCTTAATTATAATTAGAATTAATTGCTATTATTAAGTATATTGATATATATGATATAATTACTGTATTTTTTACATGATATACGTCTCAGCTAATCATCGCATTTTAAATGTGGTCTTTTTTTTGGTATAAAAATACGACAATGGTGTTAAAAAAAATATGCATTCAATTGTTTGTTTTAACGAAAATTCGTACAGAGCGCTATAATTATTCGACACAAAAAAGGTTTTCCGTTAATTTATTATGAGATCAAGATCTCATCTCTCGAGTTTAGACGGCGCATACCACGCTCGCAGCATTCGCGGCGGGATTGAGACCGATCATGATTCTGGTTTGTCAGGATTTCGGCCGTGCACTCGGCGTTATTTTTTTTTTCGTAGTTAATTGGCATTATGGTAATCGCGATGTCAAAAAATTAGCACTGCGGAATTCAAATTAAAAGCTACAGTTAGCCATCCCTGTCAAACGGCCTCGACATTGAGACTTTTGACAATTAAACACGATCCAAATCGACGCGAACCGGTTCGTCGATGTGTCCCGAAGCAAAGAACACGACTCCAATTGATATTTTCTAGTGTCATAATTACTCATGTCAGAACCGGTATTGAAAAAAAAATGTCGAGTTCGACGTTCTGGCTTTACCGTTACCGAAATTAAATTGTAACGGGTCGCCGATTGGGAATCGCTGGAGCGAAAGACCGGAGTCTGGACGTACTCTCGGGATCGCGTCGATGAACATCGACGAGACCCAACAACAATTAAATTATTTATTTATTTGATTGGTTGGCATAACAGAAAGACTCCAAACCTATAAAGTTTCTAAATATGCAAGAGTAATGAGACTCTCATACTAATTTTCCCCCAGTGTCAAACCACGACACTGCTTAATTTTTAACTTTATTTCATTCAGATTGAAATTTATATTATTTGTTTCATAAAAATATATTCAACAAAAGATAAATCGAAATAAATAAATTATTTATTAATAAAACTATGGCATGAGCTGCGATTAGCATGTAATTGGCAATCTCAGAATTTACTAGTAAATCTTATCAACACAGTAGAACCTCGATCTCATTGATCGTATTGCTTGATTTACTAGTAAATCTTATTATTTTATTAAGATTATTTGTGCCTGCGATTTTACACAACCTTCGATTTACACGGATACTGATTTTATACCGTGTAAATCATTATATGTTGGAACTAGCGATTTTTATTTATTAAATGTTATTGCAGCGATTTTTATTGTAATTTATTTTAATGATTTTTACACGAAAAACTTTAGGAATAAGATTGTATTTAAGCATATAAGACAAAACTTTTACAGGTTGAAAATATGTTTTATTTAATAAAAATAAATGAGCCATTTTCATTAAGCTTTTCAAATCGAAGTTGTGGGAAAATTTTCATAATTCGATTAATTTCGCATCGAAAATATATTCGTTCGGTATTGTTTTAAAAGCTGAAAAAAAATTCAGTAATTTAGATATTCATGAAAACGATAAAGCCGTGCCAATTTTTACAATGTACATAAAATATTTTTTTTTTATAAAAAGCTGGTATCAGTTCTTATGTTGACGTAAGCTGACAGGGCTTTGACCTGAAGGTCCAGGATTAAGAGAATAGGTCAACTAAAAAAATACTGTGTCAATTCTCGTGGCGATGGTTTAAAAGCTTAACTCTTTCGGCGTCAATTTCATCACTCTCATCTAAAGCCAAGGGAATATATCTCGATTTAAATAACAAATATAAATATATGAAACGCCAATAAACATCGTCCACGGAGCAAAAATAATTGCTGAAGCTGTAAAAATGCAGCCGCAATTTTCAGATAAAATTTGCATAGAAACGGCAGACATGACAGCTTATTCTCTAAATAATAGTAAATGTCACTGAAATAAGCATCAATTTTGAATCAACTGTCTATATTAACACATTGCCTACGGGGCGAATCGCGGTCAAACTTGCGCTGGAGCGGGGGCATTCGCCGAAATTTGATGAAACGTCGTCTTTTACAAAAAAAATCATAACTCTTTTATTAATCAAGATATTGAGCCGAAAATTAAATTACTTGAATTTCAACATTTGCTGGATAGTTAATGTAAAAAAAAATCCGAAAGCAGGAGTCACTAAACATTTTGGGAACGTGCGTAATTGATTTTGTCGGCTAGCGTGTGTTATGCGCGCCCCGGACATACACCAAATACGCTTTTGACGTGGAATCCACGTCCCCCGTAGGCAATGTGTTAATATTACATGTTTTTTTTTTTATCAAAATCTCCAATTTAGGACCATTATTATTCGTTTTATTTATAAACGACATACAACATGTACTTTCTTATAATTTCTCACTCTTTGGAGATGACTTAAAACTATTTAACACGTAATGCCCTTTCGCTGCAGTTGGACATCAATACTTTTCGCTTGATTAGGCAATACTAAATCACCTTCGCCATTAAGTGTTGGAAAATGTCAAATTATGACATTTTCTAGAACAAATGAGCCCATTACCTTTTATTACAGACTTCGGTAGGTAACTCTTCCTAAGCAGTCGTCTGTTAAAGATCTGGGTATTTTGCTTAATTCCAAATTATCACTTTAATTCTTTTACTTATAAATCAATTAATTAAATCGTTCTAATTAAACGATTGAATAATTTTTTGGTAGGTTTTTCTTAGTAAGATGTTAAAAATCCGAAAAATATATCGCAAAAACCACAATAAACTGTTTATTTTTACTACATCTTTCAGAAAGAATAAAAGCTTATTTTCAGAATAAAAATAAATGCACTATTATTAATTAGGTTAAATTAAAATTTGCTTAAATTTTAATAATTATATGCATAATTTCCTTTAAATACAAATTATAAAACAACTACAATTCGACCAAAACCAACAGTAAACTAGTTTTTTTTTAATTCAAGAACTTTTGAAACTCTTTGAATTTTAGATAAACTTTTTGTTTCACAAAAAATAAAGAGTTCGAAGTTTTTCTTAACAATAAAAATTATATTCGAATCTCAAATAATTTAAGTAACGAAGAATGACTGATCTGAGTTTCATTATTAATCTTTGTTTACTATTCTCTGGACATATTTAAAACAAATTTTCAAAGCGATGGCATTCGTCTTAGAATGAAGTTAAAGTTTTTTTTATAGTAATAACAATCTAATTTTAAAAAATAGGTCACCTGATAATCAGGGTTTTATATTTAGGCAAATACGATAAGATTAAACAATAAAATTTAAACGTTGTTTGTGAAGATAGTGGTTTAACCATTTGGATTATTGGATTAGTATTGCCGTAATAATTACTTGCGACTTATATTGCCGAGCAATATGGCTGGATCCATATTGACAATGCTCTCGCAGTGACTTTGATTATTTTCACCGCAAAGATTCAGGCTCTATTAAGGTCTGACTACCCTCTAAAGTACAGAGACAACCCACCTATAACGAAGAAATCGGGACTACGTTATAGAAAACAAGGCATACAAAATTTGGGAAAAGGGGTTAATACTTTTATTTTGGAAATTGAACGATATCAATATAAGGATATTTTTTTGTCACCTGTTGTTTTCTTATTGTCAACTAAACGGCATTGATTCTTTTTATTTCGTTAAAGTACGTATTTACGAAATACGTAATTTGACTTGAATTAATTAACTAGCGCTATAGGAGGGTCTGTCAATCTCGTTATAGAAAACCGCAATATAGCAAGGAGCATCGTAGTTGAGTTTACTGTATTTATTTAAAATCATCATCATAATCGCAGAGCGTTTGGATCTGTTCAGACTCTCAAAATGAAGTCTACACCAAGGGAGTCTACGTTTTAAAGCCGTAAGGACTAGTCTTTCTTTTACTAATATACTAATAATGGCATTGGACATGTATCTTCTACCACTGTTGGTATCGGATTTTATTCTCTCCACTGTGTTAAGGCAGGTAGAGAAGAATTTGTCACTTATTTGTTCTTGTCTCGTTATCTGATAAGTCACTTCTTCTTCTTACGTGTCGTGTCCTCTGACGGACGTAGGCGATCATGGAGGTCACTCTTCAATCAGGACGTCTTCCTTGAATTTTACTCCAAAGAATGATTAGCAAATCACAGCTAACATTAACCGTTTTGAATTAAAGCAATCATTTTAACATGGGAGTCTTCTCTTATCTTTCTTAGTCTCCTAAAAAGTATCAAAATTACTTTATCGACCATTATTTTGGGGGGTTTCTTCCCGTGGCATATTGGTTATACTCTTCAGCAAACAGTTAAAGACTAGATACAATTCTAACTATTACGGGATGAGGTTATTAATTATATACAGGCAGTCCTCCTATAGCGTTTCCTTGAACTTAAAATTCTATGTCAATCAAAGAGCATTGACCTTTAATTCTATAGTAGATTTACGAAATATCTAAATTTACCTTAAAAATATTATAATTTTGTAGAAAACAGCGATTTACAGGAAACATTATAGGAGGGTTGACTGTATTAGGTAATCCTGAAAGTAATCCATGCTTTTTTATTAAGCATATATTTTTTAAATTTATTTATTTAATATTTACTCGAATCTCTTTCTTTGGTCGACACCCTCATGTCTGAGGATCGTGATCCTTTTCGTTCCGAAAGTTCTTGATTTTGTCTCTACAGGATTCTCTGCATTCTGCATCCCGCATCGCAGCTACTACGGTGGATCCTGTGGCGAATTAATAAATCTAAATAGTTAATAATCTGAAGGTCCTATGTCTGACGATTACGGGGGTTGCGAAAGTACTTCCACACTAAGTAGTTTAATTTTTTTTATCGATGATTTTAGTTTTGTGGATAATAACTCCTTTTCTATTGGATAAATTCGATTGTTTTCCTTCAGTTTTTGATTAGATATATCTAATCATCGACAATACACTTCTACAGTTATAGATTAGTAATTAATTCTACTCATATTCGACCAAATGAATAAATGAGCATTCCGAAGTGTTAATCTTGACCTTGGAGCTGATGTTTTTCCTTGGAAAGCCATCAGTGACGGATTTAGCACCGAAGAGGCTCAATTAAATTTTGAGGCCCCTCTCAAAATATTTCCAATATCCCCACACCCTATATTAACACTTTATGAGCCGCAAGGTTTAACCTAGTGTAGTTTACCCTTAAAGAAGTGGCAAGCATAAGGCCCTCGTCTATTTTCAATGTGCTAATCATTTGGATGAGAAGCAGCATTGTCTATTACAGCGGTCTTCAAACTTTTTTGACTGCGTAAAAACAAAGTTAAATTATAATTAAACACTTTATGAGCCGCATAGTTTTACATCAAACCTAGCCTGAGGACCGCATGGTTTCATGTAATGATAATCCAAGCTAACATGCACGTGTATCCATCGTGGTCAAATAGTAGAATTACATTGTTCATCGTCATCAGAAAAAAAAATGTCGGGGGTTTGGCTCTCACGCCAAAAGGCGTAAACGGCTCATAACGCTTGGCTACAAAATCACGCCAAAAGGCGTTAACGGCTCATAAAGTGTTAATTACACAAAAAAAAATTGAATTAATAATTTATACTGCTTCTCCTCTTTTGTGTTTTTTTTTTGTATGAACTTCTCGAAGATCCATATTAACGATCTCGATGTTAAAAATATTTATTATATTTAGAAAAAATCAGGAGACACCTGCAGAAATCCCCGATGCCTTAACTTTTCGATATTATTTATTTTCGAAAAATGAAGGCTAAAAAAAACCTATAGGGCTATATGCCGAAGGCCCCGATGCCTTGCATCATTTTGCCATTAAGATAGCTACGCTCCTGAATCTATGAATTACGCTCTGCTAAACAGTATTTAAATAATAAAAAGGGCCTCCTGAATTAATGGATCCCCAGGCGCGCGACTTATGCACTTAACACTCAAGGACCCGGTCCCGCGTTAGTGCGGAAATTTTCGTAAACGTTAAACACCCGCTCCCGCACTAACACGAAACGTGCTATCTAATGCGCTACAAAAGGCTTTTTTTTTAAAGTTTTACGACTGGACACAGTTTCATTCATTGTCCTGCATGCCCTTTGTTAAATATATGACATATTTATTTATGGATAAAAACTGTCCTTGAAATAATAGATTATATGGATCGAAAACTTTCCAGTACTTACACATCGACTGAAATAACGAATTTAGGTTTTTGTTTATCCATTCAACAAAACAACTTTTTTGGAATATTTACGTAGGCACAACCCGTCACATCCTTTATTACAAAGCTAAAATTACCTACATACTACATAAAGATATCAACTTGTTTTTTATCGTCTAAAATACAATAAATCATCATTTTCACGGCTCGAAAATTGTATTTCTTATCTAAATAATCTAATAATCTAATATAAAAAAGAAAAAAGTTATTAAGCATTTTTTTACAGAGCCGCGCAAAATCGCAAGATCGATAAAAAGATGCGGGTTTAGGTGTGTTTCGCTTGAAAACAGCGGGTGCTTGAGTGTTAATGGGAAATCCGTCACTGAATTTCCATTGATTTTTTCTTGTCAGTTTATCGTGAAGCATCTTTGGTTACAATTCGCTGCAAAATATAGATATTTTTCTCGCTAACTCTGTTTGTGATAATTCTTTTAGATTCAATTAGATATTTCTGTATGTCGTCACCGAATTTCGAGGGTCTTCCTGATTTAGAAACGTCCTGTAATCATCTATCACTGTTAGATTCTTAGATTTTTCCGGATTAGCTGTTATAGAGATAAATGGTAGATTTCTTTTTCTAACGATTTGAGGCCGTTGCAGCGTGTGCATTCAATGTATTTAACATAAAAATTATAATGTCGCTCTCTCCCGATGACCTCTAAAGCGTTCTGAAATATGGACAAGCGATTTCATTGTAGCACGTGGTCGATAAGTGCTTTCACTCCTTTCTAATGTTTGGCAGTTTGGCGCGCAATTTCGCGGCATGTAAATTCGAAACAATGTCCCAAATCCTGTGGCGCATTACCGAAAAAAAAAATAATAACTTAACCGAGGTCAAAAGTCAACATTGTATAATATATGTGACACGCGAAACAAAGGC
The DNA here is from genome assembly GCA_022495035.1 of Philopotamus ludificatus. Lineage (NCBI taxonomy): Eukaryota > Metazoa > Arthropoda > Insecta > Trichoptera > Philopotamidae > Philopotamus > Philopotamus ludificatus. The sequence goes on from JAGXCT010034742.1 coordinate 11,939, forward strand.
ACAAACGGAAAAACGTAAATTGAAATGTAAATACGGTGGTGTTTAATGGCGATGTTTGGCCAAAGATCCAAAATAATATTACGGCTTTCATCTGCGAAATCATTTACGACCATATTGACGTCACGTTCTGTTGATATATCGGAAAGACGCTCGATTTTATTTTCAAATTAAACATTAAAGGCAACGATGACGTCGATTCGTATATGTTTTCGAACAATTCCTGTCTATATGTATTTATTTTTAGTTTGGAAGACCTGACCATATATTTGTGGCGAGCTCACGAATCGCCATTGTCTCAGCAACAATGATCGATTAAAATACAAACCGAATGCATGATTCATCACAAACATCCAGATCCCGACGTTGTTGGGCATCGATCAAACGTGTCCGATCACAAAATGTACAGAAATCGTGATTTAAATGTTTTTGGCTTGCGTCACTCCAACGTATGTACATTCATGTCGAGATACGTATGCTCATCCTCCTCATAGTTTTACACATTTGTGTTGAAACCGGATTATGCGATAACAGGTTCCAGTACGAAAATGACAAAACTCTCGGCGCTAAGATCATTAACACATGTCATAAATACGGATCGTGTCATGGAATTTTTATAATAAATTAAAATCGAATCGAAAATTTTTCTTCACGAGGAGCGTTGCAATCTCGAGATGAAGACACGTGTCAATCGGGCTTAATCCGAAAACTTCCTGACACGTGATCGATTGCCATTGCTTTGGTTAACCTTGACATGGCGGAAGGAGGGCCGTTATTGACCCCAACGATTTTTATTACGAGGTTTCTTAAAAAAAAAAACAAGTGGATTTTTTTATTATAATGCATCTTTACAAAATAGAAAGATTAAAAAAAATATCTGATCATTAAGCATTTTAATTTAAAAAAAAAGAGTAAAAATAGTTATTCATCATATGCACGTTTCAGTCGTACTCGGCACATCGTACAGGATGCGAGCGAGAAAAAACAAATATTGTTTTTATTTTTTTCGCATTTGCAGACAATAAAACATAACGATTATTTGTAATATTTATTCTCTGGAACTTTTTAGACAAGTAAAATAATGTAGGATTTATATTAAAAGAGTTATTCTACCTAAACAATATGTTGAACATTCAAGTGTGTACATAAAATATATTTCATCGTCGTGTGATATACGAAACGCATGCGTTTCATAGTGCGAAATCGCTACTTTATCATCGCATTACATAAATAAAAAATCCACATATTTTTATCATATTTTTTTCGAAAAGGTTGTATGAAATTATATTGACCATGAAAACCAGTTCAAATCAGTTTTTCCATAAGTCGTGTTTAAAACCGCGTAAAGACATAATCCGAGTGCATACATAGCATATATCAGGTGGTGTACTTGATTCCATGCGTATTTACATTTATATATAAATATATACAAGTTTTTTAATGAAATAATAAAATTGAACCATTTTCTATTGAAATGTCTATGGAAAAGGGGTCAATTTGATTTGAAAATGGTGTATTTGATTTGCAAAAGGGTGTATTTGACCTAAAAAACCTGTAATCCCTCATATAATGCTTTCTTTTACATCACCGCTTTTTGCAAAACGTTAAATTTTCAAATCCAAATTACGTATTTCGTAAATAAACAATGTTTGATGTATTTATTTTGTTCAATTTACAAAATACAATTACAAAAAAACTTGACCCCAAATTTTGCATCGGTGCATAGTCTTCTATAGGGTGGGTTTCTATGACGTACTCTTGATTCGGATGGATTTAAAAATGAACGCAGCTAAACACAAACTTGAGAGACTTTAAGACGCAATACAGTGGTGGAATTGGCCAAGCCGACCCGGGGATTGCAGGTTTACTCATTGGATTATTTTAAATATGGAAGTGTACAGGCTATTTTAAACGAATATTTAGCTCGGAGGCATCTCCATATAAATTCTGGAAAGCAGTCTTATGCCGTTCTTTGTCTTGATCCATGACATATGTCGATCGAGTCGATCAACTAAATAAATCACAAACTATAGGACCATGCCCTCGTTACATTATAATACTATTCGTTTATGCTCTTATTCTCAAAGTTGTCATTGAGGATACAATTTTGGAGAATCATATTGAGGAACTCATAATCAAAGATTCGACTGAAATCGAATAAGAACGAGTTATAAAAAAAGTAGAGAAGTTGAAAGAATATATATATATGATAAGCCGAAAAGTAATGACATTTTTTTGTTGTGGTGTTTTTACATCATCAACTGCCATCGAGAAAATAGATAAAATTTTCACTTGGAATCTCTATTTGTAGTCTTCAGTGTCTATTTTTTTGTTTTTTATCATCAGTGAAAATGCTAAGGTTAGATATTGAGACCAATTATTTTTTTTTGCTCTTTTTCTTCAAAAAGGGGATTAAAGGCAAAATGAGCTACTGAGACCATCTGCATAATCTATGGAGACGTCTTAAAACATCAAAAATGTCATAGATGGTATCGAATGTCCCTGGTCACTAGTACAAGACCATTGGGTACCGCACAAACTTTTGCTAACAGCCCTGGAACAAAGAATAACCATCTGTTCGTCGCTCTTGTCTATGTATGAGACTGATCTGTTTCTGAAAAGTATTGTTGCAGGTTTTTGCAGGAGTTCTATACAAAAATCCAAAGAGAAAAAAAATGTTTTTCTTGAAATCAACTACCAGTTTTAATCCCTCGATCAAACCCATCCCTCACGGCGGCTCGAAAACAACCGCATTTAGCGAAGGGGGTTTCTCAGGGATCCCAATCATTTCAAGTCAAGATATTGATGAATTCTTCATCGATTTTCGTGATATGCTTTCATCATGATTTATATTAAAATAAAACATACAGTTACAGCCGAAGATCATCGATTTATTGTGCTCAGATAGAAATTTTAGAGCATCCACCATGTAATATTATTGAGCCCTGTTTCTATTAAATTGGAAAGTTATTCAGGTGCATAATTCCCAGAAAATTAATGTCATTCAATATACGAAACCAGACGGTTACAATAACTCACGTTCATTACTGCATATTTTAATATATAAAGGATAAAGTGGCATCTGTTGCACGACGATGAGTGATGATGGCATCCATTATGTCATCGTCGAGAGCTTGAATGGCTCAAAAGCAGGGAAATTGACGAGGCGACCGTGTCAACCTGCTGATGAAAATATAACGCATCAATCGCACATAATTCAGATCATTATTAATTCATCGTGAAAGTTTTTAAGTGCCGGAAACTGTAGCGTACGCAGAAGACGAAGAAAAAAAATATGGTAAAGTGGCAATTAACATTTTTAACCGCGCTAATGTATCGTATGTGGAATGGACGGAAAATTAAAATATATTGAATCACGATCATAACGATTTTCTATGACAAATTGATCGATTGGGCTCGATCGGAAGCACATGTCACTACGAAACGTATGGGAAATTATTTTTAATTCAATTTTTCTCGTTTTTAATGGCGTCAGAATATATAATATCGAGAGCGTATCGAAAATTTTATTTATTAAAATCGCCCTGATCCGAATGTACAATCAAGCGTCTCCGAGAATGATATCTATATAGTTTCTCTTGATATTATTATTTTTATTTTTTTTATATGCAAATGCATAATGCGATCCATTACACGTGTAATGAAAAAATAATATACGCATTAGTATTGATAAATGGTCAATTATTGAAATGAATTATCTGGTCGAGCGGTTGGATCTTGCATCATCGAAAAATGCGCAGTTAAGGCGGCGATAAAAACAAATAAAATATTCTCGGTATCGGTTGCCCTTCGGCAATAAGTCCCAAGACTATGGTCTCGTAATTAGGTATTCAACGCGTGCAACGTTCGCAGTACGTCCGACGACTTTCAACTTGCGGGTCAATTCTGCATTGGGACACTCGAGTTACACTTTCTATGCGATCCCATTGGATTCAATGTTATCTCAAACTCGGCTAAACGGGCTGACCTTGATAACACGTTCCTCAGCAATCGCATAAATCCATAATTTAATCAAATAAGATGCTCTGATGACACATTTTATATTATTACATTATATTTCGATCGAGTCGTAAATCACTTCAACAGGGTCTAGAAAAAAATCAATAAAGTATTAGAAGTATTAACGAAAAAATTACGTTTTTTTAATAAAATTGTCAAATGATAGACATAGCATTGAGGTTTATTATGTCACTGTTTTTTTTATTTAATATTAGTTTGCAGTATTTGGTAATATAAGGCTCTAAAGTTGAACATTATATAAAAATGCAATTGAAATATTATCGTAGTACAGTTTTTTTATGTCAAATACACCCTTTTGCAGATCAAATGCATCTTTTTACAAATAAAATGCACCCTTTTGCAAACCAAATACACCAATTCGGGGTTAGATTCGGGGTACTACATATAGTGGAACCCATTTTTTACGTTTTTGAAGGAGCTGATAAAAAAACGTATTCTTTAGCCCGCACCCTCATGTCTGAGGATCGTGATCATCCACGTTCTGATAGTTCTTGATTTTGTCTCTCTAGGATTCTCTGCATTCTGCATCCCGTATCGCAGCTACTACGGTGCTAAAGCTATCAACGATTTGGAAAAACAGGGGGATATCCAAAAACACAAAAAATCGTTTAGTGCAAAGTCTGGTATTCTCAATTTTTATTTACGGCGTAGAAACCTGAACCATAAAGGAAAATATGAAGAAGAAAATGATGCCTTCGAAATGTGGTGTTGGCGACGTCTGCTAAGAATACCATGGACCGCTAAACGCACAAACGTGTCCGTTTTAAAAGAAATGCGGAACTATAAAGAAGACCGACCTTCGACCATATGTCTCAAAAGGATTCTTCGATACTTATTGAATTTGATTTGTAAAAAGTTATATTTGATTTGCAAAAGGGTGTATTTGACGAAAAAAAACTGTATCAAATTCGAATCAATTTTTGAGTAATTCCATTTTAATCAAACATTATTGTTCATTTTAAACAAAGGTTTTGATTTATTAGTTTTAGAATAATACACAACGTTTTTTTATAAATCATGAAATATTGTATTTTTTATCTATTATTTATGAATATATTGTTTTTTAGTTAATACATAACGCTGGTAATTTAATATACAAAATTATGCAGAATAATTTTGCATAATTGGTGAATTTTCATGGTTGTTGTTTTGAAATATTTTTTTAAATATTATATTGAAATATATTTTTTAATTTTATTATTTGATATTGAAGAATATATCTTCACCTATATGTATTTTAAATTTCATAAGTCTAGCTCAAATGGAAACGAGGTTACACATTTTTGGCAGTTCGTGAATTTTGTATTTAGAAGTTTGGAATTTATTATCCGTCCCACTGTGCGGCGGCTCGCAAACCATTGAGTCGTCCAAATGGGGTATCTCAGATACCCCAAGCATTTTAGGTCAAAATATTGTAGAATTCTTTATTATCAATCGCACGTTTCACTGCCACTCCGCATATTGTACCAGATGCAAGCGAGAAAAAACATCGCGCGCATGGCAACAACAATAAACGACAACGATAATTTATAATGTTTATTCTTTAGACTTTTGTAGACAAATACAACAAGTTTGTGACATGTAGAATTTATGTAAAAAGAGTTATTAGGAAAAGATCAGACTTAATATACCCTATATACCCCATCGGCACGGCTAGAAAATGCTTTTTAAATCTCAACCAATTGCACTAGATCACTCTTGTAGTTGGCAACACTGGATTTCCACTCATCAAGTTGGTAACACTTAATTTCTTCTCAATTGTTAGGGTCTCTTTTTTCAAAAAATGTTAAAGCATCAAATTTCTTTGGAGAAATAAATGATCAAAGGTTAGTTGATTACCACCCTTTATTTCTTTTCTTGATGTAGGGTTCAATAACATCCAGTGTTTTTCTTAATGACCTTACGTACCTAAGATATACGTCTACAGTCTTGACGATTTTATCAGCTTCTTCTTTCTCACTCTCATTGCGTATTTCATGTAACTCTTATTGTTCATCTAAGTATTAATATGGTGGCAGAGGTACTGAGTAAGATTCAATCAACTCATTATCATCTTCGTCATTGAAATCCAAGTTTAGTTTATTTATTAAGCTATTACATGTATAAAAGTTTCTGAAGTTTCTTCAGACTTTATAAAATCACGCTACAACTCTTAATAAAACACCAATTTAAAAAAATGTTTTTCTCTTTGCGACTCTCATTTTTTGTCTTAAACTTATCAATTCCTTTCTCATTAAATTTGTTGGGTTTAAATAGGGAGTATTATTTGATAGCCTGATTGACTTGCTTTACTATACTGAAGGTTTTTTCATTTAATAAAATCTGCAACGAAAAAAAAGGAGATTTATTTCAACAAATCGTGATGGATTGTACTTCAACGATCCCACGATGCACACAATAAAACCTTTTTTCCATAAATATTTCCGGAGTAGTGGCATTTGACATGCGATCTGCTATATTCAGTTCACTAAGATTATGAAGTACCCATAAATCTAGCTTGTTGATTTTCCCTTAATTTCTCCAAATGACGGTAAATAATTAGTAGTGATGTTCTAGAGCTTTCTGCCATCTCACATTTCACATCTAAAGTTCATTTTACGGGTTAGTAACAATACTTTAATGTAACTATGTATATGCCAGATGAATAAGAGGACTCTAATCTATAAGAAAAAGATTTATTTAGGATGAAAATGCTATATTTTTGATCGAAATCGATTGCGGCCAATGTGGCGTCGCGCTTAGCGCCGTAACCACGCCTACCTCATCGCTGATTAGCCGAATTCATCATCATAATACGTCAACACTACCCTGGCATATTAACACGCTAAATATTATATACCCCGCGATAGTCGGATAGGGTTTTATAGCGAGACTTTCTCGAATCGAAATCGTTGTGAAATATATTCTAACCATGCATTATTAACAATCGAAACAATTCGTTTCTATGCGAATCGATTCGACGAGGAAATCACGCTAAATATTATTAATATCAAGGATATTTTTTTGTGATATTACTTTTTTTTTTGAATACCATCAAATCCGCAGACGATTCCCACACGAATCACGACGGGGCTATATTATTTAATTGCCAAATTGTTTGTGTTGCAAAACATCGCGAATGTTATTCACAACGCGAAAAAGCCTCGACCCGAAAAAAAATATATCGATTAGTATTCACGGATTTTGTTCATTTTCTAGATTTTTTAAAAATATAAAGAGTAAAAAAATGTAAAAAAAAAAATAACTACGCTCGCTTGTGATGGATAGGCGTTTCACGAACCCGCGGCAATGGCTGCATTCTCAAATTGTTATTCGTATCGTGCAACAAATTATTTCCTGATTATGTAAAAACGCAATTGACGATACATAATGCATTTTATTACTAGGAAGTGCTAATAACCAACCCCATATAAAATATATTTATACATAGTAGGTAGCAACAACTCTAGCACGGAACTAGCGACTCGATTCAACAATATATTCGGCATCGTTTATTTAACTTGTTAGGCATACAAACGATAGCATCCTAGATAAAATAATCATAGTATTTAAACATTGGTATCTGTGTCGACGTATAGATATGGTATTTAAATGCAATTTTAGTTTAATTCAGTACAAAACGTGTGCGTTGCGACAGCGGGGTGTACTCAAGATTATTACGTCACGACTCTATCTATCTATTAATTTATAATATGTTCGATATAAGGGAGAAATCCTATACTCATTTGCTTTTACTTGCGCTCGACTTTCACTTGTACCATCACTGCATTTGTATGTTGTTCAGAAAGTGAAGGTTTTCTCAACAAATAATCAATGCGGCGACGTCGTTTACGTTGATTATTCGCAGATTTCGAATCGATCATGATTTTCAAAACAAATTTCAACAAAAAAAACCATCGATCGCACACGAAGACATGAATTAATCGACATTTACGAACACAACAACGATATATCGTTGTTTAGCATTTATTTTCGGATAGCAATGTATATTATACCTAATTTATAATGCATCCTAATTAATTTAAAAATTTAAAAATGCATTTCAATTTTTATTTTTGTGCTAGGCAACGATATATCGTTGCTCAAATGTTCGTTAATTGATATTCTGATTTGATTTAATATTTTTTTCGAATAATTTTGACTGTACGACGTTAAAAATGATCGTCGACGTTATTATAAACAATATATCGTTGTTTAGCATTCATTTATACATAACTATGTGAAAACGATATAATTTTGCTGGCATCAGCAACGATATATCGTTGTTTAGCATTTATTTTCACATAGCAATGAATATTATACCTAATAAACAATACATCTTAATTAATTTAAGATTACTTATTTTATTTATTGTCGTTTAATGCGATTATGACATTAGCAAAATCATTGTTATTATTTTCGTAGCAATCACGAACGATATATCGTTGCTTAGCACGTTAAATGGAAATAAAATATATCTAAATATAATTAGCATTTATTCTAAAATAACCGCATGAAATTCTCATTTAATTTACAAAATTTACGAATAATTTTGCCTCTACAGTGTAAAAAATTATCGTCATAAACGATATATCGTTATTTAGCATTAATTTATGTATTATTAATTACTCTCTTTAAACTTGTGATTAAAGATTATATGTATGTGAAATATTTATACCGCTCTGTAAAATTATGACATTAAAAAAGATCAGTGTTGATATTTTTCGCTGGAATCGGCAACGATATATCGTTGTTTAGCATTTATTCGTGAGCATAATATTTAATATACATTTATAGAATGTACTAATTCATAAGCTTTCCGGAAATTATGACACTAATTGATTTATAATTCTTAGCGTTACTTAATAAAAGTCACGAACGATATATCGTTGTTTGTTATTTATTCAAGCATAACGATGCGATATTTGGTTCTAAATTCATCTATATTTCGAAGAATATGAAATATAACTACTAATATTTTTCAATAGAATCAAGAACGATATATCGTTGTTTAGGATGTATTCGTGCATAGCCGTACAGTATTTTTTTTTAATATAGATTCTAATTAATATATCTTGCTAAATATCGTGAACGATATATCAATTTTCATGCTTAACCATGTTGGATTATATTTAAATTTATGACAACGATATATCGTTGTTTAGCATTATAATATGCGTAGCCTTATGGCATTCTCGATACAATTATAATCAATACATTTCATTCGTGTTTAAAAAAAATATTACATTACAATACACTATATTGTTAAAATTTCTTGACAAAAATCAACAACGATATATCGTAGTTTATAATTTTTTTGCGAATGAGCATGCGATATTTGATTAAAATTTATAAAACTACTAAAGGCATCTATGTATCAATTGATATGAAATATAAGAAATATGACTACTAATATTTTTCAATAGAATCATGAACGATATATCGTTGTTTGGCATTTATTCGTTCATAGTCATACGATATTTTATTTAAATTTATGAAATATTGTAATTTATTCATATATTGTTAAGTAAAATATGTTTGCAGGTATAACGAACGATATATCGTTGTTTAGCATGTTTTATAGAGAAAAATGTATCTAAATATGATTTTTAGTTATGACATCATTGAAAATTCAATCGATTTATACAAATCATCATCAGTCATGAATGAATTGGACAAACAACGCCGTTTTTTTTCTATCGAACTTTTTTTTTTGTTGTCGTTATCACCATTGCATATGCATTAGTGCATGGTAATTAGATTACTAATAATCTATTCACGATTAAAAAAAATAACAGCTGGGTTCAGCAAAGTGCAACCAAGACAATATATTCAATTACGGCACGTGGGAAAATCGTAGTAGTTTTATGCTAATTCCAATGTAAATAGTTGGACAAAAAAATTTTAGTTAATTTTTCTTGAAAAGATAACTTAATATTAAATCAGATAAATGTGGAATGTCATTGTGTACTTTCTAAATGTGTCACATTTCATATTAAAACCGGTGCGTGTGACACTCGCATTGATTAAAATCGTACACAAAGAATAAAATGATTATCATATGAATAAATATTTATTAATTCGAATGTTAATTGCATTTTAATTGTTAAATGATGGGCCATTTGCCGAAGAAGATATCGCCGACTTCCCACTGCGAAATATTGAAACATTTCCGCTCTCTTCCCCGAAGAAAGCAAACAGAATCAACGAAGCAAAAGAAAAAAAAAAAGGAAAAAAAAATGGCAAAGAGAGATAAGATTATTAGTATTCGACTCATTAACTCCATTATTCGGGCCCAATCAAATAGGTCTAACGATTTTTGCATTTTAAACAGCCCCCATCGCATAATGCAATCATTTATTCAAATTAATTAATAATTAGTGGGCCAAACTAAATATTTATTTTGTGAAAAATTCGATTATGTCATTGCAATTTTTTTTCTAATCAATTCAATCGACGTATTCATTGAAGAATTACTAATGCAACTTTATGCAAAATACACGGAATCAAATAATTATTTAAAAAAAAAAACACTTCAAGTACAATAGCACATGGTGACCTTTCAGTGCGATTCATCAATATTGAATCATTGATTATTGAGGTCGTTCGTACAAATTATTATTCAAAGCATGGTTTAATATATAGTTTTTTTGTATGTTTCAGATTTAGTATTGTTAATTACAACGCCGTGGATATGAAGCAAACAGTCATTACGTAAGTATACTTCTATTTTATAATGTTTATTCAGATATTTGAGATAAGATGTGTTAAGAATTTCACTCATAAATGCGATACGTATCATTCGATGGTTCACAAATTTTAAATACATCTAATTATGAATGGAGAAAGTATTAAATGCAAGACAAAATACGTTGGATATCCAAAAATGGAATTAATTTTATTATATTGGCTTTCGCCATCTAAAAAATATATTCAAAGTCATATTTATTATATTTTATAATAATCGTGTCGAAGCAAAAAATCAGCGTAAAAAATCATTCATCCTTGAACTGTGTTATTATATTTTAAAACCGCGTGTATAAATGCGTATACAAATCTCCTGATGATTTTGATGCATTGAATAATTTAATTTACTCTTTATTGCGACGGCAGCACCCCCAAATAAATTGAGGAAAATTATTTTCTTTATACTAATAATATGATTATACATTATGTATACAAAAATATATCTAGTCGGTGCCTAAGCGGGCAGTTTTATTTTGCGTGGTGTAGAGCAAGAGCGCTTCCAGCGTCAGGTATTGGATGGATACGGGCGGGTAGCGGAGTGCGGGGGTGTGACGCCGCTAAGGGCCGTATCGCGCTGCAACTCCTCACACTGACTCATTGTAGCGCAGTCATACTTAATCACAGCTTCTTTGAGCCACGTGCCGCTTGTCACTTATTTTACTATTATTAGTGAGTTTACAACCATAGTGTCGTAGATTCTACGGGGAGCCAGGCCGCTATCCAGGCCAATTCAGTGACGTGTGTGCTGCTGGAGGTGCCGTAGCACCCGATCAGACCGTAAATTTAATATACGAATTGGCCTTAACCTGATCTGATTAATATTGTTACAATCCACGCGTGACAGCTCGGCTCCCGGGCTTATGGTTGGCGATCTGACCCGTATTCTAAGAGCCGAGATAATCCTGGAGAACGTCCGTCACAGTCATGACATCATGATTGAGACGGAGGTGTCCTCCAGTTGGCAAAGACCCGCCTCAGGGTTATTATGCCACCTAAATAATAATAAATAATAAATAATAATAATATCAGGGGCGGCTCGTCCTTAGTGGCAACCGGGGCACCGCCCCACACACATTTCTCCTACTAAAAAATAATAATAATTAGCTGAAGTATGCGAACTGAACCGTATTCGTATGTTTTAGGGCAATCTTGTATCCGCCAGGGTCACGTTGTAGCTAGCTTTGAAGAGAAACAATCCGTATTACCATATACAGAAGGTCGCCTTTTGTTTGCTGCGTAAGTCTGTTCCCGGGCAGGTTTTCATATGCCCTGAACTAGTGTAGTTGTTAGCCTCAGTTTAGCTTTTGGTCCGACGCGAACGAATGGTGATGTTTGTCAGTCAGTGGAGAAACGGTCGGTCTTACTGTATACCAGGGGTAAACAACCTTGCGGCCTGTGGCCCCCATACTTCCTCGTGCAGCCTTTTAAAGCTGCGTGCGAGTTGATGTTTCGTCTATATCTGAAAATATACCAATTAATGTCGAAGAAGCAATGCCAAATTTGTCATTAACCTAGCCGTGCCGATGGGGTATATTTGGGACTCCTAGTTTTTGATTTGTCTCGAATAATTCTTTAATATGAATCCTACATATTACAAACTATTTTTATTTGTTTATAAAAGTCTAAAAAATAAATATTATAAATAATCATTAACTTTATTTAGCCGCGGGCGTGATATTTTTCTCGTTCGCATCCGTAACGATGTGCCAAGTGCGAGTAAAACGTATAATAGTATAAGTGTCGCGACAATTTGGCGGTCGATCTATCGGTGGCGTGTCTTCAGTGTGCGGTGGGACATCATCGTGTACGCGTCATATTGATTAGCTAAAAAATCCAAATTATAAAGCGTATCATGAATAACCATTTTTATTCTTAGAATAATCCACTAGATATTGATGGATATTTCATCAATATAATCCTTGGGGTATATTTTCCCTTATAAATAGATCACCTTCGGACGACGCGGTTGATTTCGAGCCACTATGACGGATCGGTTAAAGAAGCAGAATTAGTAAAATATTTTATTAATACAAAACATATATACAGTGGAACCCCCAATTACACTACCCTGAATTACGCGCTAAAATATTCGCCGCAAATCCCCAAATTGCGCGGTCACATTCACATACAGTCAAACGTTGGCTAGCGTCTGTGTATTCAACACGTGCCAGGCTATATGCACACAGCCGGACGGCTTCACTCCCCCAATTACGCGACTCCAAATAACACGGTCCCGATTTTAGTGTTAGTGGGGGTTTAACTATATATATATATACAAAAGTATTTGAGAAGAACCTAAAATATGTATTAAAACACCATTTAAATAAAGATCGAAGTGCACAGTATTTATTCCAATTAGCCAAAAGCTAACAAATAAAAATAACACATCTTTTGCAAAAAACGTAAAACGAGTATAGAATTCAAGATGCTTTATTTAAATATACAGGAAACCCTCCTATAACACGGTATCAAACAACATGGTTCCGCTGTAATACATAAAAAAAATAGAATCATTATTTTGTCAAGATTGATTTTCTCAATATCTTAACTTGAAATCCTTGGATTTTATAATTTATAATGGAAAATCGACCCCCTTCGGACGACGCGTGACGGATCGTTATATAATAATTTTCCACATATATCTTTCACCGTTTTATAATAGTATTTCTATTAATTAGTGTTTTAGTTCTGTATTTTTTTATACCAGGATTATTTTGCTAATAAAGAGATAATTAGAGTTCATCATTGTTTGTATTATCATTAACATATTAACATTTTTAAATATGTAACTGACCAGTTGTAATAAAGGTTACTCACCCCTGCTGTATATAGAAAGTCGCTTTTCGTTTGGTGCGTAAAGCTCTATTTAGGGCAGAATTGTATATGCCCCATTAGTCTATGTTTTCTACTTGATTCGAAAAATAAACAACATTATTTGCATTGATAAAAATAAATGGACTTAAAATAATAATTAGTATTTTTACCCATATTTTTTATATTTTAAATAAAATATGAGCGAAATATACTTTTATAATTTTTATATTAGGCAGCACCCCCAATTATCCACGGCCGCCACTGTTTATGATTACGGTGACAGTTCTGACAATCAATTTTTTCTTTTGATCGTTAAAAAATGATTAAAAAAATACATTTCGACCAAAATAAATTTAAGAATAACACTTGCTTTGAATATTTAAAGCGAAGCTGCACAAAAAAGGTCGTTTTTTCCCGACATCGTTCACAAAAACACGGTCACCGTATTCATATAACATTTGATTGAAATCGAAATTAATTCAGATAATGAAATTAATAATAATTATTTCCATAATTATTTATTAATTGACAGAAAAAGAGATCGAGTTTTATTCAAATATCATCTGAGATAAATCGAAATCATTATTATCGAGATCCAGTTGGAAATTCTTTCACAACAGTTATTTCTCTCACGATCTGAATGATGAATGCGTTCAAGAATAATTGATGGAATAAGAGACAGATTTAGATAAATGGTAAATCGATTCAGAAGACGTTGGAATGCAGCTCGGCTTGACAATTGATGTAAATGAAGATCATCTCGTTGAATGGAACAAAATTTATAAAGAGCATAGATCTAATGATGCTTCTGAAGAAAGCTCAGTATATAAATATATTTCAGAACTCCCCAAGAACAACAATAATTATATGCTTTTCGGAGGCATGGATTGACCCACTAGCGTTACTAAAAAATCGAAGAAGGTGGTTGAAGGTACTATTCCAGCATTCTTTCTTTTACTTGAAGCGACTTCATCGTTTTCAGACAATTCTAGAGCTCCCAGTTCGGCCCAGTTGTGAATTTTGCGGAGCCACGAGTGCTTCGTTCTTCCCAGCCACCATTTACAGTCCACTTTTACCTAAATGATGGTCTGCAGAAGGCGATTCTATGATCTACGAAAGTTTTTACGGTGTTTAGAAGGTCTTCCTTGTGAAGAAGTTGAAGTACATCTTCGGTAGCACCACATTTCATTTTCAACGTCTATATCTCGGCTTGGATAACTAAAGAGTGGAGCTGAAATAATGTTATCTCCACACCATCATTGGTGATAGAGATAATACGAGATATTTCTTCCCAGGCTCGCGTCTGAAAGTACTGGGACAGAAACAACATATTATCTCGTCTTAAGTCAAATCTATCAAGTCGATCTGAGAGTTACCTTACTGGAATCTTACTACGACATCCGTCTAAGCGTATTTGCGTTTTATAAATAGGTTTCCACCTCTTAGTCGTTGGTGATGACGAACTTGTCATCTCATCACTGAGGATGCGAGAACTCCGGCAAAGGCCAGAGCCTCAAGGATAAAAAGAGTCATTATTAATCATGAAGAGTAACGAATATCTGCTTTATATCGAATACCAATGCATTGCTCTCTGTCCTGAAAGGCCATTCATTGCCTTATATAGCTTTTTTAGAGACAATGGTGGAAGTGACGCATTCCTTCGTCTTGATAACACAATTCCATTAATCCTAAAACATGGCTCTTGTTGTATTAAATAGTGTCCCATATTTAAGACACTGTTCAACACATATTTTGAGATTTTTCTAGACATCACTACATATTACAAATCTAATCTTCCGGTTCCAGCTCAACGAGCGTTTAGATTTAGTACTTAATTGTTGAGCATTACCATTGTTAAAATTCTGCAATGATGTTAAATATTCATAGACACAAATCAGGATGTAGTGCCAGATTCTTACCAGCTAAAACTCATCCTTGGCTTCGTAATCAGCCACTGGATTTGTCTTAAACTTTACATCACTAAACTTAACCTTCTACTAGCTCCCGTGCGGGACTTTACCACCTGGAGGACACTAAGTGATCTCCGCCGATCCTAGGCTTGTTCCATACACCTTCTAAGCTCCAGCAGAGACGCGTCCAACTCAACCCTAATGTCAGGGTAGCAATTGGCTTTCGGGGATATGGGTCAGATCGTCAGCCATGAATCCTAATAATAATTAGATTACTCAAAAAGTTGCTTGTTTTTCAGGTATTACTACCACGCGTCGACTACCTTCGTTTCTTGGAGGCCTGTCTGAGCGTCTTCACCTTTCAGCCTCTTCTTTGCTTATAAACCTAGCCTTTTGAAAATTTACTCTAATTATTATACTCTTATATTAACACTTTATGCGCCGTTCACGCCTTTTGACGTGATTTTGTAACCAAGCGTTATGAGCCGTTCACGCCTTTTGGCGTGAGAGCCATACCTACTATATTCTAATTCTACTATTTGACCACAAATGGATACACGTGCATGTTAGCTTGGATTATCATTACATGAAACCATGTGGTCCCCAGGCTAAGTTTGATGTAAAACCTTGAGGCTCATAAAGTGTTAAAATACCTATCGGTCCATGTATTCCAATAAATAAGTCAACATGAATCTGTACCGTATTCTAGGGCGCGCCGTCCTTATGGCCAGATTGTGCGCCGCACACATGCGCTGGATAATTAGGGGCGCCAATAAGGAAAAAAATAAAAATTTAAAATAATAAGTTATTATTAATTAATTTCTTAAAATCGACATTAAAAGTGATTGCCCGTAGTTCGTCTTTTCAAACACACCAGGCTTATAATCAATTAGACTCTCCCTCTCGGATGACTGAGATTGGAATCTGCATCACTCATATGTGATCATAGCCCGAATGACATGAATCGCATTCTAACCACTCCTCAATGCTTTTTTTATCGACATTTAAAAATCCTTGTAAACGTTACCGCTGGCTCACACATTTGAGACATTTTAATTGCTCCAGGCTCTTTAGAATCCAAAAAAATTCTTACGATATCTCGTAAAATTTTCCGCTACGATCGAACGAGTGTTACTGAATTTATAGCAAGATTGAATTACTCCTTGTATAGCATTAAAAAAAATAATGAAGTCATCGTCTTCATTACAAAAAGTTAGTACTGTAATGTCCTTTCGTTAAAGAAATAACCCATTGATTCATGGCTTAAATTAAAGAAGTGACAAGCATAAGGCGCTCGTCTATATTCAATGTGCTAATCATTTGGATGAAAAGGAGCATTGTCTATTACAGCGGTCTTCAATCTTTTTTGACTGCTATGACGAAAATAATCATAAATATACCCCCTAATTATATTTTTTTTTTCGGGAAATGAACGAAAAAAATGCAAAAAATTAAGTTTAATGTGTAATATAGTAATGTAACGATTTTCAAACCCATCTATCAATTATGAAGAACTTTTTTTTTTTAAATCGGATTGTAACATTGTCCTTTCTCTGATGATGATGATGATTTCGTATGGCTTTTACTTTGCCATTCTTCGCATGCTCTCGTTGTTGGAGTTTCCTCCTCCATTTCGGAGCACGCCAAGAACAACATTAATTGGCAATGTAATCCTGGTGCAGGTTGATCCACTAGTCTTACGGAGGGGTGGGATCGTCTTTGGACCGGCAGACTAACATTGCCGGCTATGGCATTGTTTCCATCCGTACGAGCCTCCTCGTTGCCACTAGGCTTAGGACCTGAAGGATAGGGCGAGATTGTAGGGAGTGGTAATGTGGTGGGAAACGGCTCAAGGAACTATCCCGGCATTTGCCTTGATGACTAGGAGCCGGGTCAACCTTAGCCTGGATAGTCGCATCCTACACCAAAGTTACTGTGACAGAGATACAAAGAATTGTTTCTAGATACTTCTACTTGGTTATTCTAAAGCATGCGTTTCTACAGACCTTAACGTGATTAGTCAATTCCAATGGCGTAGCAGAGAATTGTGTTTCATTTCTGATCAATTCTTTCACCTTTATTCCTGTTCGGCTCAAGACCGCAACTAACTCACCTGTCCTACTTCCGCCGGGGCATCTCTATCAATTCCTATGTCGACTAACTGTTCTTGTAATCGGAAGCTGATATATTTTTACATCTTCAGCAAACGGATTCATGACCCATTTAAACTCTGTCTTTATATTAGGAAGATCTGCAAATCGATTACAAAATTCTGCCTCCACTATTTTATATGTGCAACTATCATTATCATTTGCCAGCCACAAGGCTCTCACTCGCTGAGGGCGTGGGCCTTACAAAACTCTCGCATGGTAGTCGAGGTCAAAGAAAGCTGAGTCTTACACGTGACGTGAGGGCTCCCCTTTCGTGTCCATTCCGCGGGGACCCGAGCCGTCTTGGTATGCGGTTTTTTGTAAAGAGTTTCCCTCTCTTGGCCATTGCTGGCATTGGACGTACATCTTCTACCATGTTGGTATCGGATTTTAGCCTCTCGAATGTGTCCAGGAAAGTAGAAGGAGGTTTGTCTCGGTATTTGTTTATTCTCTTCTCTAAGGCGTTATCTGCTTATAACGAGTCACGAGTGACAAGTAGCGAGCGACCACACACACACACCTATATAGATATATACACAGGCATACATATGCACATCTGCCCATAACGAGTCTCAAGTAGCCGGTCGCAAGTGATTATTAGCCCTGTCGTGCAATAGCAATCCTTTCATCATAGAAAAGACCTCCTCGGCCTAAAAATAAGAAAGAGGAGCGAAAGGATCGAGACGAACAAATATTGGTCAACAGATTAGGGTTTACCTTCCCAGGGTATACTGGCTCTGTGGTGAGAAATCCGTTAGAGACCAGATTTATTTATGCACACAAGGATATGTGTACACCAAGATGTACATATTTTTGCACTGTTTTGATGGGTATTTATCAAAGCTCAATTGGGCCCCTAGTCAACTCTATGCATTAATTAATTTATCAACATTTATCAATCATTAAATAGGCCGGAGAACTTTAAACTTTTATCATTGTCCAAAAGAAAAATGTGGCGTACCCGCTAGAATTTTCTGTGTGCGTGTACCTCACTTTGGAGACCACTGGTTTAATACCAGCACCACTTTTTGTGTCAATTTCTTCATTTTAATTTAATGTTTTCGCACATTCTATATTGACCCTCAAAACATATATAAATATAGATATGAAAATTTCGAAAATGAAGCGTATAAACTCCATAATGCGAAATCGATTAAACGCTTTCAAAAAATCATTCAGTGGGTCATTCAATAATAAAAAAATTGCATTATCACGGATAAAATATAAAGTTTTATTTGTCATGGAATTACTCGCAATATTCCATCGTAAAAAATGCGATTTTATCATTTCGAAAAGCGTACTGTAAACGATTATTATCCCATGGATGTATATTTTTACTATGGACGAATGCACATTGATTAATGGTCGTCATATGACCTTCGTATGGATAGTATCATATAATTTATGGCGGCGTTCGCCATTTCATTGTGATGCTATGGAATGATGATTTTTTGTTCATTTTCTCAAAAATTTTATTAACAATTCTCCAGTTTTTTATGTTATTATATATATTTATATAATGGCCGGCGTACATATTCACCGCGGTCATGACTCATTATGTATATTATAAATTACCCGAAAAAAAAAACAGCTGATGGCAAACAATTTTTTTCAAATTTAATTATTTCATTGTTGTCCAAATTGCACACATCGGACGAACCACTGGCGTGTGCAATTTCGACCAGAGTTCGCTGTATCTTTTAATTTTTAATGAAATTGTATCGGTTTTGCATTGTCGCCACTGACATTGCAGTTGGTAGCCCTGAGCGTGTTCCGTTGTGCAATTTTGCAAGCGTACCAATTTAGTAAATTGTATAAAATTTGTGTCAAACCATGGCTGGTCGACCGTTGACAATCGTGTTCCTCTTTTTTGTTGCCGATTTGTCAAATGGCACTTGTGCAACGCACTGCCATTGTTGTGTATCTATAACCAATCATTATCAACCAAACCCGCGACCGTAATACCGTTCATTTTCCATAATGTCCCAGCGATATTCAAAATGTATGCTAGAAAAAAAAACTGTTAATTTACAAGGCCCACTTACATACATGGGTCAGCTCATTGTGTGTTGCGCACCGTTACTGAACAAAGCTTTAATTCAATTTTATTCCAAATATTAGGCCCAAAAGTCACACCGCCATACACACAACACACTTCTTGGAAATATTTTTTTATTTAGTTTTGAAAATTACATCCTTTAAATAACCACCATTTTGCTCTTCACACTGACGCGCTCTTTCTAAGGCGTGAATCATCACCTGTCGTAATGTTTCTTGGCTTATTCCTTTAATTTCTTTACGGATGTTGGCCTTCAATTGTTTAATGGTTCGTGTATTGTTACGGTATACTTTATCTTACAAATGCCCTCACGGGAAGAAGTCTGGAGCAGTTCAGTCAGGTGAGCGTGACGGCCAAGTAAATTCAGAATTCGCGAAATTATCCTTCTCTTAAAAATTTGCCATAAGAGTTTAGTTGTCAGGCGAGCTGTATATAGCACCATCTTGCTGCCACCATACCTCTGGTGTGTCCAAGACTGCAGAACGCACGAAATTCTCCAGCATTTCTCTATACCTTTCTCCAGTGATGGTTAGTGCGCTTTCTGCCTCATCTTCAAAGAAGTAAGGCCCAAGAACCCTTCCTGCAGTTACACCACATCAGACTGTTACTTTTACGGGATGCAGACTACGTTGGTGGACTATTCTTGGATTTTCTGTCCCTCAGAATCGCATGTTTGCTAACAAATCCGTTTAGGTGAAAGTGGGACTTGTCACCCATAATGAGATTGTGAATGAAATCAGCTTCTTGTCTTGCCATTTCTTGGATCTGGATAGCATACGCTAATCGATTCCGATAAACTGATGGCTTCAGTTCCTGCACTAGCTGCATCTTATACGGATAGACATGCAGCATCCTTTGAATCCTCTGGAGCGAGGTTCGGGACATCTCCAACTGTTGGGACTGCCTTCGAGCTGACATTGAAGGCTCTTCTTCAATGCTACGGCGTACACCCTGAATGTTGTTCTGTGACCTCCCTGAACGTGACCTCCTAGCACGTGGTAAATCACTCACAGACTCCTGAATTTGAAACCGCTGAAATAAACGAAGTATAGTTTGTTTATGTGGCGGTTTTCTGACTCCGAAATGACGAGTGTAGGCTCTTTGCGTAAGCACAATTTATCGTTTTGACACGTTGCTCAATCGTGAATTTCTCCATAATTAATTTCCAAGGATAACGCTTTAATAATCTGAAATCAAATTTGGAAAAATAATTAATTCCAGAAAGTTATTTGAATCAAAAGATCGGCGATCTGTTTTCACTTCTAGCCTATATTTGAAGAATTGTATAATAAAATAATTCCTTTACAATCCCACTATACAGACAAAAGGATATTTTTGACCGTTAGGCTCAGCTCGGCCATTCCAGTGGTACATCCCTTTAAGAAAGCCACTGTTTAGATATCGATGGTTCAATTTTGGCTTCTTCTGATAAAATGTCTTCCGATGATGAAAATGAGTCGAATACATATTTTATTATTTATTTATTTATTTATTTGATTACGATGGATGAATGGCATATAATATTTGATAAACTTTTTAGAGAATCTGAAGATGCATCGGGAGTGCAAGTGTCAAACCACGACACTGTTTCATTTTAATATTATTTCAGTTGGATTGAAATTTATATAATTTGTTTCAGAATTATTTATTCAACGAAGGATAGATGGCATCAAATTAATTAATTCTTACACGTCTAACTACCTACATATATATTATTTTATAAAACATGCAATGGGAGTCTTTTTCTTACATACCACCTGTCCAGTGTTATAAAGAATTCCCTGAATGCATAGTTTTCGTCAGACACCTATCCGACTACTTACTTAGCTCAATCGCGGTTTACTCGCATCATCGAAATATAAGCATGTTATCTACAAGCTATAACACTGGTTATATATATACATATAAAGAACTTTAAAACTTATATAACACGGCGCTTTTGTGGAACCATATAACCGTGTTATACGAGGCCTGAGTATATTTATAATGAGGGCTACAATTTTTTTTCAGCTTTCTAGATATTTTAAAACGCCATTTGCATAAAAATCATTTGATGCGGTGATGAAAAATAGACATCGAGACTAGTTTTCACTTCGTGACATTCTTAAAAATTTTATCTGATAAAAAGTGCTGCATTGATCTAAATAAATAGAAATCAGATGGAGCAAGAACAGGAGAATGTAATGAATGAATAATTATAATCCATGAATACATCCCGAGTAAATTTAGAGTATTTTCCTACGAATTGCTCCTCTTAATCGTTCAAGTTTATCACAATAGAATTTGATCATATTTAAGAAAAAATATAATGAATAATTCCTTTACAATCCCACCATATAGATAAAGGTACCTTTTGAACTTTAGATTCAGTTTCGGCGTTGCTAGAGCTACTTTCCCTTTAGGAAACCACTGTTTTTGCGACGATTGGTTCGAGGACATAACCCACTACTCATCCCATGTCACAAGGTATCAAAAAAAAAAGAATTTTTCCCAAACTTTGTCTTGGGTTTTATGTTTAATTCTTGACACATTCGACCCCGTACGATTCGAACCCGTATTCACAAGAGTTCTAAACCAAGAGTGTCCGACTGTATTTGCTTGAAGGATAGAATGTGACATGTACGATTTATATAAAAAAAACTTAGGGTCTTAAATATATCTATTTTTTTGTTTTATTTAAGGTTTTATAATAATAAATATTAAAGCTTAGGGGGGATTTGAACATGTACAAGTAGCTCAGCAGACAATTTGAATTTCCAAAAGTAGCTCACATCTTTGTTGAGTTTGGCGACCACTGATCTAAACGAACAGAAACAACAGATTATTATATTCTGTTTGTTGACCATGACCTTCACTCTTCGAGCAATTAATTATCTAAAGGTGGCATCTCAAGCGATGGAAAGAACTATGCTCATCGTATCGGTCAGTGTCAATATGATATGAAGAAATTCTCAGAAAAATAACAATATCTAAATATAATAATCATAAATCACTCGATCAAGTTGAAATAATAATAATGAAATAAAAATAGGGATAACATCGAGAATAATTCAGATTTTAGACGTAGTATGGATCCAAACATAAGGTCTGAACTCAGGGCTCATGTAGCCAAGCCTTGGATTAAACTCGGATTTTTTAAAAATACATTACTCTTGGCTGTCATAAATGTGGTGGGATTTAATGGATAAATAATAAGAATGCCTGTAAAAATAAAGGAGAACCGAAAAAGAGGATCTGTCAGCGTATTTAATTTGCAAATTGATCATGCGATCATTTGCGCCAATGAGCGACTCGCTGACAGTGATATGACCACGCCCCACCGTCGGCTGATTGGCGCAATTCGCACAAACAATCATTAAATACGGATCTATTATTTTTTATATGTAATGTCAAAAATATCAGCGGTTTTTGGGTCAGAAAATGTATTACAAGAATTGTACCTTCGAAATACCACCTGTTCTTGTCGATGGAACATTTTCTTAAGACAAAAAAAATAAAACTACGATCGAGGTAGATTCGGCCCTTTCCGGGTATTTTGATTCATAGCCACGAGAGGTGATAGAGGGATAAAAAGGGATTTATGATTTAATAAATAGATAGACAGTGAAAACATTTGAGATTGAGTCTCAATGATAAAACATGACATTAATTCTGAGTCCCCCCCCCCCAAATAATAGGAGTATTCAAAAGAATAGACGTTTTTTAAATAAAAGATTTGAACGCTTATAAAATATGTATTATTCATTTAAAAATTTTCTTCCTATCTGGCAACATTTTAATGCCTCTCATAAAAGTTTAGAGGTTTGATAGCAAAATAAGCAATTAGTCCATTTTTAATACCTTCGTATGTTTTTTTTTCATTTAAATAGTGATGCATCGACCTGGAGAGATGGAAGGGTTGTTTTTTTTACATATCTGCCATTAAACTTTCACATTTATCATTTGGCCAGGTTTAAAATGACGTTATACCCCTACAGTCCCACCATTCAAACCAAATATTTTTTTTGTGAGGTCGGGCTTAGGGGTTTGTATTGCTAACTTATTCTTTAATAGCCACATTTTTGTGCCCTCTGCTGGAGCAAAATATTTAATTTCCAGTTGTGAGGTTTGGGAAAAAGTGTTTCGGATTCCATTTCAAAGAATGTTCACATGCGTTCTTTCGATCCTCTGAATTAGTGGTTCTTAACCTTGTCGGAGGTACTGAACCCCACCAGTTTCATATGCGCGTTCACCGAACCCTTATATCATACGTCGTATCATTTTTCATAACATCGTAAAATAATTCGGGTGTGGGTTTTGACCTCCGACGAAGCCGGGAGACTGACTCACCGAACCCCTGGGGATCAATCTAACCCAGGTTAAGAACCACTGCTCTAGATTCTCTTCATTTAGCTCGTGCAGTATCCATTTCCCCTGCTTTCAAACCTAGTTGGTTTTTGAGGATGCTTTTAAAAACTTGAGACTTACTCTTGTAATTAGCAAAAACTCAAGTTGGCAACACGTAATTTCTTTGGAAGGCAGCACTGGATTTCCCCATCTCAAGTTGGCAGCACTGAATTTCTCTAGTGCTTGTAGAAACCCTGTTTTGAATTCCATTTCAAAAAGGTGTTCACACGCATTTATTCGATCACCTAAATCATTTTTAACACATAACTTAACTTAACGCGAAAATTCAAATAATCTCTGTCAGGGACGCGCCGTCCATATGGCCAAATTGTGCGGCGCACACAGGCGCCGGAACATTACGTGCGCCAAGAGGGGAAAATGGAATGGAAAATATCGAATATTAATTCATTAAACATTCCTAGAATCGAAAAAAAATCCTTTCAACATTCCTAGAATCGAAAAAAATTCTTCTTATAAAATATTCGCTCCAATTAAAGTTCGGGACCCAGCTCTCTACAAATGTGTTTAGTGACAATTTAGCGGAGATGAAAACTACTCTTTCTTGAAGTGTATGTGAAATGCAAAAGGTATTACTACTACAGACAGGTTCGAATTGGATTGCATTCAGAAAGAGTAATGTTGTGTGCATCGTGGGTTTTCAAAGGGATCCTTCGTTTAGAATCGCTGCCAAAGGATGAAACGATTAATCCATAAGTTTATTATATAGAGGTCATCTTGCACCACGACGACGCGAGTCTCCTTTCAGCGAAAGATACCACAAAAAAAAATTCACCGGATTATTAATATGACGTTTTTTTATTATTGCACTTAAAAAACTAATATAAAAAACCGGCACGGATTTTTAGCACGACCGATATACATACATATATGATTTGAATCAAACGAGCACTTACTTAAATTATGGCGTTAAAAATCCGATTGAAACTCTCTATTCACTTCCCATGGACGGTCTATTAATATTTCATATTTTACTATGACACACATTCGCCGTATTAACCCATTTAAAGCCGCATATGCCTAATGAAGTTTCATGTTATCGATTTGCATAGTTCGAAAACTATAAACAGCATTGTTCATTGTGAATATTGCAATTCAACTAGCCGAGAGTATCCGGCGCGTCTCTTGGCGCCTGTGTGCGCCGCACAATCTCGCCATATTGACGGCGCGCCTCTGTACGATCTATATATCGGACAAAATGATCGCTGCTCTAATGATGATTGTTTGAATAGAAGCTCATTGTTTTCGCGGGGTATACACGGCGGCGTAATCTATGGTTATGTGTTATGGTGATGATGTATTAATACACCACTTTCACCGGTCATTATTGAGCAAATTGCGTTATTACGGCGT
Organism: Philopotamus ludificatus; assembly: GCA_022495035.1. Taxonomy (NCBI): domain Eukaryota; kingdom Metazoa; phylum Arthropoda; class Insecta; order Trichoptera; family Philopotamidae; genus Philopotamus; species Philopotamus ludificatus. The sequence goes on from JAGXCT010034742.1 coordinate 37,393, forward strand.
ATTAAAGCATTCAAAACAAAAACACGCAAAACGATTCCGCACGACCAGTGAAAGTCCCGACGCATCCCGAGGCGACGATTAGGCGCAACAACGATTCGGAACCACTGGACCGATATATCGGTTGACCCAATAATCGACGCCGATAATCGCGTTACCACATCTACACCTGCTAAATTGATATTGCAAATTATTTGCGCCTAATCAAAATTCTTATTCCGCACAGATAATCCGACCGCAATCTAATATTAAATATATTCTAATCATATATGTAAACGTTATTTTAATAATATTCGAAACGTGCGTTAATTGTTTAATTTGATCTTATTTTTTTTTGCATTTTCAATTAGCATAAATGCGATAACCGATTAACCGGTTAAAATAGAATCGTCAATCGATACTTATCTCACTTATCCGACTGTTATTAAAACGATTGAAATCGGACACGATAAAATTCTTCCGTACGTTGTACGCAATAAAAAAAATATAAATAAGAGTATACAATTTTGTATAATAAATACAGAATGATCGTAAAGAGTTTGTGTGGTAAATAGTTATTACCTGTAATAATAAACATTTCAATATGATTTTATAAAAAGTTCTTAGAAATTTCAAAGTAAACCGGTCATGTAACGGATTATCTCTAAAAAATTTTTTTGATATAAATATGTATATATATTTTGAACTTTGATAAATACCCAACAAAACAGTGCAAAAATATTCACATGTTGGTGTACAAATATCCTTGTGTGCATAAATTGCTTACCACAGAGCCAGTATACCCTGGGAAGGAAAACCCTACTGCGACCGACTACTTGAGACTCGTTTTGGGCAGATGTGCATATGTATGCCTGTGTTATCTATATAGGTGTGTGTGTGTGGTCGTTTGCCACTCGTCACCGCGACTGCCAAGCTTAAGATAACTCCTTAGAGAAGAGAACAAACGAATACCGAGACAAACCCCCTCCACTTGCCTGGACACAGTCGAGAGGGTAAAATCCGATACCAACATGGTAGAAGATGTCCAATGCCAGCAATGGCCAAGAGAGGGAAACTCTTTACAAAAAACCGCATACCAAGACGGCTCGGGTCCCCCGCGGTATGGACACGAAAAGAGAGCCCTCACGTCACGTGTGAGACTCAGGTTTCTTTGGCCCCGACTACCATGCGAGAGTTTGGTAAGGCCCATGCCCTTGGCGAGTGAGAGCCTTGTGGCTGGCAAATGATGATAATGATGATATAAGAGTCATTCGTTTTGCCAAGTCAAACCGCCATTTTTTATGAAGTAAATTTTAATAAATTCACACAAGTTGAGTAGTGAGCAGAAATGTCAGGATTTGGCGTTATAACATACCGCAGGGATATCTAGTAGAGAAATTGGTAGAGCAATTGGTTGCACCAATACAACTATGAGCAGAATTATAAAAAAAGGCTGTTTCAGGTGATATAGGTCGCCTGAAAGATCCGCAAAAAAAACTGCGGCAGACGGTGGATATTCTAGAGGATATTATAGCAGGCAGTAGAGCAGAAGTTGGGCTACATAACATCCGGATAAGATTGGAAGAAGGCGATTTAATAGCAAAAGAACCATTCCTAACGAAAAAATTATCAAACCTGAATAAAATCAAAAAGTCATATTTTCCGATGAAAGAAAATTTTCATGTATTTGGATCTGACCCCATTTTTCCAGCACAGATGACATAATTTTCAAGAAGACACTGCTTCGTACCACAGATCCGGAATGAAAGATACATATCGGACTTCTGGAGAATAGTAGATTACTCCCATACCCTTGTCATAATTATTTGGGCTCGGATTTCTCCAGTAGTCAGCTCCAGTCCCTCATGTTGCTCTCTATATTAAGCCTATGATATACAAGTTTTGCTAATATAAATCTCGTATTAGCAGAGTCTGCTTTAACCCTTTAATCGCCAAGCCAATTATATGGATTTTTACTGTACGCAGTATAAACTTTAAATAAAATGAAACAGCTAAGCATATCGACATTCTAACAATCACATTGCATTCAAAAGATGTCTCTGCATTAATTTGCATTTAAAAATATTATGTTTATTCATAAATAAATTCGTAGTAGCGTTTGCCGTGGCGCTGGTGGCTAGACGATTTCGCGTGCCTGCACGCCGTGGCGTCTGAACGGTTAAGCTCCTCAATAAGTATTTAGAATCAACCATCATATAGCGCTGAGATAGGGTCCACGCTATGGAATCCCGTCCTATATAAAACTAGGCATACAAAAAAATTTGCGCTTTATAAAAAACCGGTGATCTAGAATGAAGCACTATAGGAAGGGCTGCGCTATAGAAGAAGTGACTGTATATAATTTATATCCACGATACTGTCGAATTTGAAGATTACATTTGGCGCATTTCAAACTGCCAGTCTGGAATTAGTCATATTTTAAAAAGTAAAATTCGATTACAGACTCATCAGTGTATGTACTGACGAAGTCGTCGGTGATGAATCGTTCAGCAATAATTTATTACTGCATTATACATCAAGAGGCAACACTTAACCTCTTGACACGTTCTTTTAAATTGTATTTTGTTAATTGAAAATTTGGCGTTTTATAGAAAACAGTGAATTAGAATGAACCACTATTGAAGGGTTGATTATGCTTCTTTTGAATCTTGTCCTTGATTTTTTCGAGAAGTTGAGTATCTTTTTATCAAATCTTTTATTGTAAAATTGTTTAGTTTAATTCAGAGGCAGTTCTTTGCCTCCTGGAGGACACTGCGCGATCTCCAGCAGAGACGTCCGTCTCAACGCTGATATCAGGACTGTGACAATAATAATCTGACAAGGCTAGGGTCGATTCATATTTAATTTAAGGGCACTTCCTGTAGCACATACGTCACCTGGACAGCGTCCTGGCTCCTCATAGCTCCGTAGAATTAACGAAACCACGATTGTGCCCAAGCCCCATCGCCAACACGTCCGATATCGACACGCGACAACACTCGACTCGAACTTTGATTGGGGCCCCTATATTCATCATTTTCGATTTTAATGGAGTTTAATGAATTGATATTCAATATTTTCCAATTCTTCCCCTCTTGTCGCACGTAATCTTTCAGCGCATGTGTGCGCCGCACAATCTGGCCATATGGACGGCGCGCCCCTGCCGAAGGGGGTATCGCAGATACCCCAAGCATTTCAAATCAAGTTGTTGATGAATTATTCATCAATATCTTTTAACTAATCAATACGACGCCTAAATGACAACGCTCTCAGCTCATTCGCACTCGGTATTTCGTACCGGATGCGAACAAAAGGTTCGCAAACTTGGGGTATTAGGATAGTATACCACATCGGCACAGCTAGGTTAATAATAATAAAAAGTAAATGGCTGCCTATCCATGTAAAATGCAACAAAAACGATAAATCGGGGAACAAACGATAAATCGGGGTTCCACTGTTTTTATTTAAGAAAAATTATATATTGCTTAGGAGGTGTATTATGAACCACCATATAGTTGCGTCAATCAAATCGTTATCAAAAATTCACATGATAATAACAAATTATACTACATGTGTGGTCCATTCGCAGTGACCTGCCGTGTTTATTGTTGTCGGTCTATATTGAATTATTGTCATCTTCGAAATGGACGATGAGTACTACGCGAATGAACCGATTTACCAACTGAGGATGTATGAGATGTATAATGAAAAAAAGTGAGTGACAAAATTGAATATACGCAAAAACATCTTAAACACTGATACGTTGCGAAACAATCATGGACATGGCGTGGCTAATTTCGCCATGGCGCGCGATCGTGGACAATGGTGTTGTCAATTTGCAGAAAAATAATTGTTGCAGCGGTTCCATGCAATTCCTTCACGAAATGCAAACGATAATTAAAATTGTAATTGTGTGCACTTTCGCAACGTTTCATATAACAGATGTAATGATTTATGCATCGTGTAGATCGAGGGAGTGTACGTGCACGATTTCATTACTGTATTATTATTGTTGTTGTTTTAGAAAACCGGGCTGGTGGAAACGTCGAACCGGCACCGAGAAGGTTCTGACCCTGATCGCGGCGACTTCTTCGATCATAGTCGTCGCCTTGGCCATCGCCCTCGGCGTGGTCTTGGCAAATCATCAAACGAAGAGTGGTGAGTAGAGTCCGATTTTGCCATAAAATAAATAAATAAAAAAAACATCCAAGAATTCTAATCAACTCCGTCGAAACACCCGACTTTCACCTAAGAGGACTATATAATTTTTGGCCTGACACACATACGCCGCAATTGATCTGCTTTCTCTCTTGATCGACCGGTTATTGCAGTTTTTAAATATCATTTTATTATTCCAAGGTCAATCGGTAACGGTTCAAGTTTGCGACCTTCAACTGCCCAGCTGATATTGCGCCACAATTAATAAACGCGTGAAAAATCGACCGTTTTCCGACCGATCGATTTTCTCCTATCGAACCATGGATAATGAAGACGTCTGAGCGATGCCGCGCGCATGCGCATACGCGCAAAATATGCCGTTATGTCTTATTTACCATGGGTTTTAATTACTATATATAGAGAGATATACATATCTGCTCTTAATTACCAAGTTCGGAGCTGCTTTTTCTCTCACGCTGTCTAACAGCATTATTTTAATTGCTTTCTCGTACGTTTACCGCGATCTGATGAAGATATTGTTGTTTTGCGGAGGTTGCTAATACGCAACGTAAATACAACAATCATTGCAACGGAAAACGCAAACAATTTATCATAAATATTAAGCACAGAATATAATCTAATAGGGAACGAGGCCAAAAAGTTCACGAAAAATCAGTAACCGCATATTATATGCATTTAATAAATCACATAAATTAATTTGTCAGAAAAAATCTCTTTTATACGGATGTATTGGGTTGTCCGGAAAGTAATTTCGTTTTTTTTTCTTGCAATTGTATTTTTCCACAGCCAAATTCACACTTAAGCCGCATAATAATTAGTCAGCAATTTTTGGCATATTTTACTTTTTTATGTAAAAATGCTGTTCAAGCCAGAAAAAAAATATCCGATGTGTATGGAGAAGATGTAAATTTCGATCAAGATTCAAGATACACCACGTTCTGAAAGGCCAGTTGAAGCCGATGAAGACACAATAATTGATGCAAACTAAGATGCGAGCTGAGAGATTAAATTGATTGAATTCGACCGTTCATGATCATTTGAAACGCCTAGGTTTAATCTCAAAGCTCGACATGTGGGTTCTTCATGTACTTACGGAAAGAAATTTGTGTCGTCGCATTGGCGTTTGTGATTTGCTTTTCAAACGTCAAAGAAAATGATCATTTCTGAAGCGCATCATCAATGGGGACAAGAAATGGGTTGTCTACAACAATGTTAAACGCAAAAGATCATGGAGTAAAAATGATGAACCGGCACAAAGCAATTCGAAATCGATATTCATCAAAAAAAGGTGATGCTATCTGTTTGGTGAGATTTCAAAGAAATCGTTTTTTTTGAGCTTCTACCGGACAACACAACGATCAATTCTGAAGTGTACTGTCATCAGCTGAACAAATTGAATGATTCACTTAAACAAAAAAGATCAGAATCGATCAATAGAAAAGGTGTAGTGTTCCACCAAGATAATGCGAGACCTCATACAAGTTTGTTAACCAAAAGCTTTTATAGCTTGGATGGGATATACTGCCACACCCACCATATTCTCCAGATCTGGCACATTCTGATTATCATTTGTTCCGGTCTCTAAAATTTTTTTTCGACCGTAAAACCTTTACTTCAAATGAAGAGGTCAAAAATCATTTTCATAAAAAAACGAAATTACTTTCCGAACAACCTGGTAGATCGATGGTAGCCAACCTTTTACATATCGTGCACAATTTTTTTGGCACAAACGAGCTCAGTCATCAATTGCCGTGTTCACTATATTCCAAATCAAACAACTCATAATATTCTCTGAATTCTCGTCTGTTTAATGCTCTAATTGTATTGACAAATTTCACAACCGGTAACATACTGCATATTTAAAGTGTTTCTAAACATTGCCTCTTGGTGTATACTCCAGTGATAAAAAAAAATCACAAAAAGTCGCAGTAAAATTGGCTTTACCTATCACTGATGACAACGAACTACGGTCAATCACTCCTTGTGTGCATAAATAAATCTGGTCTCTAACGGATTTCTCAGCACAGAGCCAGTATACCTGGGAAGGAAAACCCTAATCTGTTGACCAATAATTGGTCTAGTCTCGATACTTTCGCTCCTCTTCCTTCTTTTTAGGGGACCCCTCTCTGAGGAGGTCTTTCCCATGATGAAAGGATTGCTATTGCGCGATTACAGAGCTAATAATCACTAGCGACCGGCTACTTGAGACTCGTTTTGGGCAGATGTGCATATGTATGCCTGTGTATATCTATATAGGTGTGTGTGTATGGTCGCTCGCTACTTGTCACCCGTGACTCGTTATAAGCAGATAACGCCTTAGAGAAGAGAACAAACGAATACCGAGACAAACCCCCTCCTACTTGCCTGGACACAGTCGAGAGGGTAAAATCCGATACCAACATGGTAGAATATGTACGTCCAATGCCAGCAATGGCCAAGAGAGGGCAACTCTTTACAAAAAACCGCATACCAAGACGGCTCGGGTCCCCGCGGTATGGACACGAAAGGGGAGCCCTCACGTCACGTGTGAGACTCAGGTTCCTTTGGCCTCGACCTACCATGCGAGAGTTTGGTAAGGCCCATGCCCTCAGCGAGTGAGAGCCTTGTGGGTGGCAAATGATGAAATAATGATAATGATATTATTTAATGTCTACATATTTTATTTTTTCCCTAACTATCCGACACCTGTGTGCACCGCACAATTTGGTCATATAGACAGCATGCTCCTAGTCCCTATGTTGTTTTAAAATCGCGTAGAAATAATAAAACACTATTCTTACAGTGCCTGTCTGATTATTAACCCATCCGTTTAGTCGATGTTCTGATGTGAAAATCACTAAATATGATTAAATCCTCTTTTGTGCTCAGTTTTAAAAACTATAATGATTAGAAATGCAAGTATAAAGTCATCAAAATAATAATTTGTAAGGAGCTCCTTGTGGAATTAGCGCCCTTATAAATTTACTTGAAATATATAGAGCATAACCTCAAAACCGCATAATAGACGTAGACTATAATCCCATGGACACAATCACGCATCTCAGAGATATAAATGATGTCGTTTAAAAAATAATGTCATCCGTGTAATTATGTTTTTTATCAGCATATTATATTTTTGTTTAAATGTTTACCTTTTTTTTCCTTCAATAATGATGAACCTTGAATATAATATCCGTCATTTTTCAGGCAATGATTTGGGCAACACAGCGGCCCTCACCGATTCCCCATTACAGACAGTGACCAAGTCATGCACGGAGCCGAATCCCAACTCCGAGAAGGACGTGTGTTTAACATCCGGCTGCATCCACACAGGTAAATCAAAACCATCTCAACATCGTTGAGACTTGATCTAAATACTACAAGGATTCATTCCATTTCAGCGTCGAGCATATTGAACAACCTCGACGAAAATGTGGATCCCTGCGACGACTTCTACGGATTCGCATGCGGGAATTTCCTGCTGAAGACGAGGATACCGGACGATCAGACGTCCGTCAACACGTTCTCGATCATTGGCGATGAATTGCAAGAGCAGCTGCGATCGATCCTCGATGAGAAACCGTTGCCTAATGAGCCGAAGCCTTTTGCTCTGGCGAGGAACCTATATGCGGCATGCATGAACACCAGTAAGTCTACCATTATACTTCTTCATTACCTTGTCAGAATATGATGCACCGGAAAATCCTCTGTACTGCGCCATACCCTTGTCCCAGTTACATGGGGTTAAATTACTTCACTATCTGCCTCCAGATCACTACTTTTGTAACCAGAATGAAGCTGTTTCGGACCGGTCTGACATAGTTCCATCCTTTGTCATCCACTCACATCGCAAATGCGAGCTTGTGGGCGATTCAAGTTGTGCAACAAAAGCAGTTGTTTAACTAAATGAAAACTAAAGAAAAGTAGCCTTGCACAACTCATCGAAAGTCGATACAAAGCGAATAAATGTCTAATTGGCCCCACTACCGGAAAAAGCCGCATCGGACAGCATGGAGAAGGTCATGAGACGTGATGTCCAGGTAAGGACAGGACCATAGAACGTGATCTCGCTCTCCCTGATCTGCTAGATTCCTAGAGTATAAAGATCTTGCTAGGTGGCACCACCTATTGCTTAACTTTGTCTTATATTGATGCCATCATTTGTCCTTAAGAGTGATTCTTCGTCCATCGGAATATTATCGTTTTCTTAGTATGAAGCTTTTGCTCCTATATCTTCATCAAAACCTTGTCCCATAATACAACATAACCCTTAAAATATGCAGACCATATTTCTACTTCAAGTTTGATTCATGTGGGGTTCCTGTTAGTCTTAAGCCCGATTGCACTGCCACAGATGATGATGATGATGATTTCGTACGGCCTTTACTATGCCATTGTTCGCGTGCTCGTCGTTGTTGGAGTTCTCCGACATTTCGGAGTACGCCAAGAACAACATTGGTTGGCTACGTAATCCTGGCGCAGGTTGATCCAGTAGCCTTACGGAAGGGCGGGCTCCTCTTTGGGCCGGCAGACCAACCTCACAGTCGTCGGGTGTGACATTGCTTCCATCCGAACGTATTTCCTCGTTACCACTACGGTCTGGGAACTGGAGGACGGGGCGAGTTTGTAGGAAGCGGTAACGTGATTGGAAACGGCTCAAGGAGCAATCCCTGCATTTTCCCTTGGATGGCTAGGGAGCAAGACCAACCTAGCTCGGGATAATCACATCGCTACACCAATTACTATTGACAGAGATACTAAAAAGTGTTTCTACATGCCTCTACGAGGTATGGAGTTTCGCCGTAGAAAAAATGTTGATGATACCTCGCTATTTGGTGGCGAACCGTTACCCTGTCTTCAACAGTTTTGAAGGCGATCGAGATACATATAGTGATTAACATGATACCAGTTAATACTGTTTTAAGATAATGTCTAGCAGCAAGATGAATAATAGGTACAACCCAGGATAACGTTCTTCAGCACTCTTCTTCGTTCTTCTTACTTGTTTTATGACCAAGTTTCATAGACTTTTCTTCTTTAAATTATGTTTAACTCTATCGTGCTTATTTTGATGTTTGATTCCTACCCTTTCTGTTAATTATCTTTTCAAAAAGCTTCAAATGTGTGATTTTAGCCAAAATCGAGAAGAGGGGTCTGGAGCCGTTGCAAAACATCCTGCAACAGCTTGGAGGATGGCCGCTGCTGATCGGAGATTCATGGAACGAGTCCAAGTTCACGTGGATGGACATCGTTTACAAAATGAGGAAGATCGGTTACTCGATCGACTACTACATCGACACGTCGGTCGGCGTCGACGTGAAAAACTCGACGAAAAGGGTAATCGATGTAAGTATAATCGTAGGAAAACGCAGCTAGCGCCAAATATATGTTTGTACTTATTCGCAGAAATGACATTTGCAATGATTGGATTATGACATTTCATTCAGCAGCGATTAGAGATTGATTATTTAGCGTATTTATGACATGTGTTCAATATCCAGATCGACGATGCAGCACTGGGACTCAGCAGGGAATACCTGTCCAAGGGTTTGTCTGACAAGCTGGTCAATGCTTACTACGAGTACATGGTGGACATCGCCGTGCTGCTGGGGGCGAACAAAGAACGGGCCCAGACCGAGCTGAAAGAATCTCTTCAATTCGAAATAGCCTTAGCTAATGTAAGCATTTTTTTCAATCGTCTAAATACAACGCGTGCAGATGTGATATGATTGAATGTTTCAGATATCGTTGCCGTTGGAGAAACGCAGGAATGTAACGGCGCTCTACAATCCCATGACTATTAAGGAAATGCAAGAAAAATTCCCAAGGTACGAATACATGAATATAACTTATCGGTTTAAATTAAAATACCCATTTGAGTTTTTCTCTGGTGTACCTATTAGACCTTTGTGGTAGAAGCTCCAGACTTAACTTCAAATTGTTTCTAGAATAGTTCATACCCCATGTTCTTCAATTTTCGATGCTCTTTTAATGTAATTATATTATTAAAATTTGAATCAACCAATGACTTCGTCGACTAATAAATTAAATCTTGCTATACGGGGATTAGATGCGGAATAGGGATGCATGTTATAAGAGGGACTTAAACCTTCGGATCAACAGTATATCCAAGTTTGATCATAAAATAATTGTTACCGACAAGAACGTCTTGGAAAAAAGCGATATATGTGGGACCAAGAAGAAATCGCGTATTTTATATACAATACAAAAATTGTATTGTTGTTACATAATGCCATCTCTCATGCAGCTTTTTGATCCTATTTTTGAGAAAAAAATGTCGGTCTTGAATCAAAATACTGGCTCAAGTGGTTTTTGACCTAAAAAGCAATAATGGAGCGAAAATCTATAGTAGAACCTTCCATTTTTATTACCGCTTTGAATGTAACTGCATTATGGACCATGGATCTGCGAGTTTCTTCGATATTGGGCCAATGAGTAATCGAAGATCTGAACAACCAGAGACTTCAACATGCTATCGTCGAATTTGGAGGGTAGTCCTGATTAAGATGCAACCTTTAAATTTTTATCGTCTGATTTAAACTTTCGAAACCCAGATTGGCGTCTACTATTGTTAGCACTTAACTGTAAGTTAGTTAATGGATTTGATGGCCCATCTAAGAAATAATAAAATGAAACAATAGTTTTATAAAAAAAAGAACTTACATGGATCTGACCTTACCATTTCTGAAGACATACTCTACTCAAACGATTTTATTTACACGAAACAAGAAAACGTACGAATATTTTGCTCGCTGGTACTAAAAAATAACGTATTAGGCCATCCCGAAAGATACCCGTTATGTTTTCTTCGCACTCGATATAAAATATAACCGCCTTCATTATTACCAATTAACTCAAACCTTTTCTGCAAATTTTCTACCCCCTTTTAATAAAAAAAATTAGATGGTCTCGACTGAAAATACGAATCCAAATAATTTCTTACTTTATCCACGATTTTATTTTTTGTCTTTTAACCGTTTAGACGCCACGGCGAAATCATCTAAACACCAGCGTCACAGCAAACGCTACTACGAATTAATTTATGAATAAATATAATATTTTTAAATGAAAATGATGCAGGGACATCTTTTGAAGGCAATGTGATTGTTAGAATGTCGATATGTTTAGCCGTTTTATTTTATTTGAAGTTTAATACGGCGTACGGTAAAAATCCATATAATTGGCTTGGCGATTAAAGGGTTAATGAATGCTCTAAAGATTAAAATATGCAGTATTCAGAAGGTGCTAAATCTGGCAAATGCAGAGGATGCGATAGAACTTCCCAGTTTAGATGTTTTATTTTTTCACTGTGAAATGACTCTTCTTTGATTAAAAAATCCCGGTCATTTTTCTTGGAATTTTTATTTGTGTGTATAATTGTCGACAATAAATTTCATCAGCTATTGTTTCCTCCGATTAAAGAAATTCTTAGTGAATAACTCCAGTTTTTTCCACCAAACACATAAACTAACCTTCTTAAGTGTCATCTTGGCTTATGAAACGGGGGTTTGTTTGAATAACTTTTTCAATATAAATCCTACATATCCCAAGCTTTTATATTATTTGTTATTGCAAATGCGTGTGAAATGGGTTAACCCATCCGTCACGGCGGCTCGAAAACAACCGAGTCTTCCGAATGGAGCCTATCAGAGACCCCAAGCATTTCAAATCAAGATATTAATGAATTCTTCATCAATATGCTTTTTTTAAATTGATTATTTTTTAACTAATCAATATGACGCGTAAATGACACGCGTAATCGAAGTTGTCTCGCCGCAGACTGAGCTCTCGCAGCACATGTCACTCGCACTCGGCACATCGTACCGGATGAAAGCTAAATAAAAACCACAGAAGCGGATATTTCTGCTTTTATTTATTTTTCGCAATTTAGACTTCTTTAGTAAAATACAAAAAGTTCGTGACATGCAGGATTTATATTAACACTTTATGAGCCGTTCACGCTTTTTGGCGTGATGTTGTAGCCAAGCGTTATGAGCCGTTCACGCCTTTTGGCGTGAACACCTCTGTCATCAGAAAACGCCATGCACAATGTAATTCTACAATTTGACCTCTGACGTGCGCTAAAAGTACTTGATTATCATCAAGATTCCATCGCTATATTATATTTATACATAGATTCTGGATACCATTTAGCATAATTTAAAAGTTTTGTTTTTTCTATAAAATCGGCATTGATTGGTTTGAATATATCATAAAGCTGGACATAAGTTTCAATAATTTTGGCATTATGACTCCTCCCAATCCAAAAGCCAGCTAAATATCGAGAATTTTATTTCTTTCTAAACGTATTGATTTCTTAATACCCAAAGTTAACTGCTTGGGTGTAAAATGTTCAGAAAAATAATGAACATCGTGCCTGCAATATTTACAGCATTACCTGGAAAATTTGTTGATAATGCGCGAACGGTGCTATTGGGATTTCTTCTAAAGGTCTTAATATTTTGCAAATTTCTTGAAAACCTTGCGGCTCATAAAGTCTTAAAAAAAGTTATTCGAGGTCTTCGACGTTTTCACCCTTAACAAAAAAAAATGGAGCTAAAATCCTAAGCATAATACTTAATAATATTTCAGTATATTTGTTAACATGCTAACAAAAATTAAGGTATTGACCTTAGATTTCAATAATAAAGTCAAAAATAAATTAGCATATTTCAAAAAGGTTTAATAATTAATTCTTCTGATTTGCAGCATCCCGTGGAAGACATATTTCAACACGTTGCTGGATCCGTATATTAAAGTGGAAGACGATGAGATCGTAATCGTCAACGTGCCGTCGTTCATCGTCGGATTGGAGGTTTGTTCGATTAGCTCTGAATAAGACCGCATTAAATATATTTTTATTATTAAATTATTGTTCTAGAAATTAATGGAAGTCACGCCGAAGAGAGTCCAAGCGAATTATGTGTTGTGGAGAGTCGTGGGAGCGTCGGTGTCGTATTTAACGGAAACGTTGAGACGGCGTCAGCTATCGTTCGGAACGGTGCTATCCGGAAAAACAGAGCGAGAGAGCAGATGGAAAGAGTGCGTCGATACAGCCGGAAATAGGTATAAAACAATACATGATTATAGAACGTATTTACCGTTGACGAATAAACATTTTTGTTTATAGCTTAGGATTATCGGTCGGAGCTTTGTATATTAAGAAATATTTCGACGAGAACGCAAAGCAAAACGCTTTGGAATTAGTCAACGATATACGGTTAGTAAACGTTGTGGGATAAGACTCAGTCGATTATCGTTCTTTCTATATATTTACATAAATGTTTTATGTAATGTTTCAGCGACGAGTTCCAAAACATTCTCAAAAGCGTCGATTGGATGGATAACAAAACCAAAACAGCCGCTCTGCACAAGGCCAAAGGTATGGCCACGCACATCGCATATCCCCACGAGCTGCTGGAAGTCAAGAAGTTAACCGAATTCTACGACGGCGTCAGTATTATTAACACAATTAATTATAACGTTTCAAGTCAATGTTGTTGAACAATTTCTTTACGATACAGTTGGAAATATCACCGGAGACATATTTGGAATCGGTGTTGAATCTGACTCTGTTCGGAACTGCGTACTCCTTCAAGCAGCTGAGGAAGCCCGTCAACAAAACTGATTGGATCCGACACGGACGTCCAGCCATCGTCAACGCATTCTATTCGTCGATCGAAAACAGCATTCGTAAGCATCTAAATCAGGCTATCCCTTGCATTCCATTTCCTATTTCACCCATTTTAGCTTAAAATAAATTAGGGGGACCCAAAAGTAGTCGCGCATATCAAATATCGAATAAAAAAACAACTGAGCTCCCACAGCATGTGTCACTCGCACTCGGCACATCATACCGGATGTGAGCGAGAAAAAACATCGCGCGTGTTATAACAGTAGTGAATATATATTATACAATTTAAAAAAACCTAACCCCAAGTTTTGTATGAGTGTCTAATCTTCTATAGCGTTGTCTATATCAGTGTCCACGCGCCTGTGTGCAGAATTAGCCTCCTTGTACATCAAACACTTATATTGTTATGTATTATTTAATGTCGATATACTTTTATTTAATATTTTAATTTTTCCCTATTGGCTAGCTATCCGGCGCTTGTGTGCACCGCACAATTTGGTCATATGGACAGCACGTTCCTAAACCCTATGTTATTTTAAAATGGCGTAGAAATAATAAAACACTATTCTTACGAATCCGTTCAGTTAATGTTCTTGGAAAATCACTAAAAATTACATCAAATATGATTATAATTTTTTTTACCCTTTGATCGGGTTAGATCAATCCGCTTTCATGCTCAGTTTTAAAAAACTTTAATGATCAGAAATGCAAGATTTATAAAATTTATTCATTAAACGTCTTTAAACAAATACAAAAGTTTGTGGCATGTAGGATTTATATTAATAGAGTTATTCGAGAAAAATGAAAAACTTGGGGTCCCTAATATACCCCATCGGCACGGCTAGGAAAATTGGACGTTCGATTTGTATTTTCTCGTTTAATCTTAATCCATTTTTTTACAATTCATATCCGAAGTAACTGTTTCACCCGGCTTTAATAATTCATAATGAATTATTTCTCTTAAATTCCACGAAATGCGCAAAAAAACTTTTAGAAGGAATAAACCAGGCTTAGGGAATGAGAGTTTGTTTCGGAGAGAGTCGTTGCCCCTTTCGATTTATGTTATCATAAATGATTTAATTCTCATCTTTTTTTTAATTAGTCTCGTGTAAAAATGGTGATAAGAATTGTATCTGTCCTTATATAATTCATAAATAATTCTAAATAATAGTTCTAAGCAAAAAAACTTAAAGAAATGCTTCATCTTGTCTAGACACAAGTCTAGAATGTCTATTATTTAACTTATAAAATTTCAGTAGAATTACCAACTATTTAATTTTATTTTATGTGATTTATTTATTTGACTATAATAGATGAATGGCATTACAGAATGATCCCAAAGCGCCATTCACCCATATAAAATTTTGGGATATATAAAGATTCCAAAGATGGAAGGGGAATGAGTCTCTCACACTAATATTCCCCCCAGTGTCAAATCACGACACTGGTTAATTTTATTATTATTTCAGTTGGATTTATATTATTTGTTTTATAATTATTTATTCAACGAAGGATATATATAGGAATAGTTTTATCTGCCACTTTTGGGTAGGAAACGCACATATTAGGCCAATTCTTTTGCTTCAGAATCATTTTTCAATCTTAAAAATTCGCCTAGGCAATCATCGGCAACTTTTTCGACAGACTTTATAAATGCATTGTGAATTAAATCTATCCCTTCATCGCTGAGTTCAGGAAAATATTGGCTGAATTAATTTTCCAATGCTGTTTTCTCCTGATGCTCCAGAATTATAAGCATCCCTATATATCTGCCATTGTATGTGACTCCTGTGCTATCTCCAGTGCCACAACATAAGAAGCTTCAATAACATTTTCTTTATTCCCTTGAAGACTCCATATAGAATCCAGTTTCATTATTTTAATAATAAATTCATCGATGAAGGGGGGGGGGGGGAAATTTCCCGAAGGTTTGAAAACCCCCATATGACACCCATTTATTTAAAATGATTATTTTATTTTATTATTTATTTGACTACGATGGATGGATAGCATAACAGAAAGATTCCAAAGCGCCATCCACCCATATAAGGATTCGATAAAGACTCTAAAGATGCAAAGGAATGAGTCTCTCACATCAATATTCCCCCCAGTGTTAAACAACGACACTAGTTTTTGTCGGTCACCTATCCGACTACTAACTTACATTATCGAAATAATATGTATGCTACCTTAACACTGGTTTAGATGACGTACAGTAATACCCCCGTTAGCACGAAAGTTGGGACCGCGTTATTGGAACAACGCGTTATCGGGATAATGAAG
>JAGXCT010034742.1:62854-74567 GCA_022495035.1 Philopotamus ludificatus
GATGGGAAACGGCTCAAGGAACTATCCCGGCATTCGCCTTTAAATGGCTAGGGAGTTATATCCTTGTATAGTCGGTACAGTTTAAGCCATTCCCCGTTGGTCTTCTTTGAGAGGAATCTTGACCGTAGATTCTTTTGAAGTCTAAAGTAGCACTAGTTTGTCAGCATGATTCTTCTTCGTACTTCCAAATTGGTTTCATTGTTATTTGTAATAAGCGAGCCAAGATATGTGAATTCCGGGACGACCCTGAAGCTGTACTCTTCGACTCTCAGGGGTTCAAGGATTCGTCCTTGGCATATGGGTGTGTTTTTAGTCTCATTGATCCTCAATGCCATACCAATTGCCGCTCTCATTATAAGATCAAATTTTATTTAATTTCTTTCGTCTCTGAAAAATATGTAAATCTGCTGAAAAAGAAAAAATGGAATATAACGATAATAAAAGTTGGATAATATTTGAAAAAATCATTTTTTATTTATAAAAATTAAAACAAACATTTTTCAGCGTTCATATTGAATTTAATATATTTACATATGCAATCGAAACACCAATTTTTCATAGTCATTGAATCGATCTACGCATCGATTTTACATCGTCAGGTAAGTCTTTATTGGTCTTAAATATTTAATTAATTGTACTGTCGCTATAATGCGTCTCGGAAACAACAAACAAACAAAATACAAACTCGTACGAGTAATAAAACTAAATAAAATACAATCATATTGATTATTTACAATTTTCAAAAAGCATAATTTAATCAAACTATACATAAAAAAATGATCAAATCAAATGTTAATCGAGCACGACAATATATGAACGACTAATATTCTGCATATAAAAAGTATAATTCCGAGAGAATCTATTTTAAAATACGTTTAATACCTTGCATAATGAATTACTTAACGTTTCTATTCTCAGAATAGTTTTGAAATGTAACAAAAGTCCATTTTAAATTCACACATT
This sequence comes from Philopotamus ludificatus, assembly GCA_022495035.1. Taxonomy (NCBI): domain Eukaryota; kingdom Metazoa; phylum Arthropoda; class Insecta; order Trichoptera; family Philopotamidae; genus Philopotamus; species Philopotamus ludificatus. Next base: position 63,818 of record JAGXCT010034742.1, read on the forward strand.
CCATCGAAATCATAATCCTAAACACTACGTTACATTCTTACGTTTAAACAATAATCAAATCCCGGCCTTGTGACCAAATTACATAAAACATCTTATAATAAATAGTAAGTGTATTTAAAGAGGATAGTAGAATAATCGTAGCGTAAAATTATTATGAGTAATGTTAAATTAAATACATATTTATAATAATTTAATATTAAGTATAAATACGATAGTGACAAGCTGCAAATAAATTACAATAATATATCGTTGCAAATAAATATATACATATACAGTAGAACCGTTAAAATCCGAGCGTAAACCGTTAACTGATAGTCTCAACGTGATGATCATCTGCAGTATAATCATTACGTATAAAAAAAACATAAATCGAGCGAATAAATGATACAAAATTAGATATTCAATCCTTATTGTCACGTTGGTGTGACAACGGCTTATACACTGTACACGCTAACGATACGTGCTAGAAGCTCCGTGTAAAAGCTATTTGGATAAGAATGCATTCGTTCTATTCATGGAACATCCAGAACCCATAAGTTGCATAAGTAAATATGAGTTTTAGCTATTTTTTTGCATTTGCATATTTATTCGCTACGGGACTTGAGTGCTTCCCTGTATTTTTTACTGCTAAAGGAACTCTCCAAAGAGTAGAGTGTACAAAAAAACACTGATCGGACGGCAGCTCCTTTATCGGATGGATCCTTAACCCTTTCATCTACGGTCAAATAGAATTCGATAGAATAGACCGAAACGTCATCGGTCGAGTCAGGGCCTTTCAGAGAAAATGCGAGGCCCTGTGCAACTAATATTTACTCGTCCTCATTTCTATCTTATGGTTAGTTTAAAATTTCGTTTAGTTTTGCCTTCCCCTAAACGTATTGAATTGCCAAGTTGAAGCCCCCTAGTATTGCGCCTCTGATAGGCCCTGGGTCAAGTGACGCTGCAAAGTTTACGAAAGCGCTGCTCCCGGCGTCGGGCTTAAAAGGGTTACCGTGGATAGCTTATTTATCGGCTCGCACATTGAATTCAACAGTATACTATACGAATATTGCTCTGAGATGAAATAACATCTTCTCCCGAGTCTAGTAACAATTCGAGAAGTGACTCTGTCATAACGACTGATGCAGTTTCACATGAAAAAAGATGCCAGAGAAGCCACGAGAAATATTTGTGCTATTTATGGTGACATATTGGATCTCGAAAAAAATATTCTGGATACATTGATTTGGAAAATAAACCACGAAGAGGAAAATAATCCTGCAATACGACAAACGAAACCTTGACAGAGGCACATCAAAGTGCAACCACTTCCGATGAAGAGAAAACGGGCAACACCTTCAAACCCAACAAGGACCATGATGATGATGATGCATAGCATCTTTCACTTTACATAAAATGGAGTGAAACACGGTCACGTCTCGAGGATGCGGAACTACCAGCTACTCAAGAGGCATATGGTCAAAACAAAGAGCAAACACCTGTGGCCGATTAAGTGATAAGACTGATTAAGTTCAGCACAACGGCGTCTCAACAAGGTGCTGTGGATTTGATGCCACGGTGGTACTTCTCGGTATACATCCCATAAATGTTTTAAAGTGACCTGACACAGAATTAAACCTGAGAATATTGGAAAGATCACTTTACTATCGTTGCATATCTCTCAATGACAAAGCCGGACAGGAAGTTTTCTACAGAACAATGCTTCAAGAAAGTTGTGGAGAGAAGCAGTGACTGAAAAGGACTTAAATTTAAATGGCCCTCTAATTCAAGGGGGGGCTTTGCCAACTTAAGGATATTAAACGATCTCCAACAGACGTGTTCAACTCAACCCCGAGGGCAGGATTGCACTGGTTGTCCTCCAGATTATCTAGGCTCTTCGAATACGGGTCAGGTCTCAAGCCATAAGCCCAAGAGCCGAACTGTCAACGCGCAGATTGTGACAATAATGTCGTTCCGTGTTTACTTAACCGACTAATCGAAAGCTATAGGCACCTCCGGAAGCACGCACATCCGTCACCGAAACAGTACGGAAAGCAGCCTGGGCTTCTCATAGTTCCGTAGAATCTATGAAATCATGATCTAATACCAACATGCAACAACACTCGACTCTTAGTGGAACTAAGCGCCTATAGTCGAGGATAATTTCTCTCTTGGGACGAGTTAATGACAAGCTGCAGGGACTTGAGAAGGAGTACATGACATAATCCCCAGATATAAATCTGAGAATCCAGAACGATTTGCAGAAATATGCCGAGGTATCACTGCATTATTGAGCAAAAATCGACACGTCTCTCCGCCAATCTGGGCAGAAACATGGGTCTGGACATGAGAGATGGTGATGTTGAGGAACTAGTGGACAGACACGGAGAAGAACTGACCGCTGACGAGCAGCAGGGACTTTAGAAGGAGTACATGACTAAGATAGATACGCTCTCTTCAGTCTCAGAGGAGACAGAGGTACTCCCTACTTCATTTATCAAGTAAATCTTTGCCAAATAGATTCTCTCGATAAAGCCCAAAGATGCCGTCCATCCTCGGGAAAAATTCGTTCGATATAAATCCGAGGATCCAGAACGATTTGTGGAAATATGGCGAGGTACCACTGCATTATTCAGCAAAAATCTAGATACATCTCTTCTGATCCAACTGATCCAAGTTCTACTGTATTAATTAAATAAAGCCTATACATATTATGCAGAAATACGCAAATGACACTGCTGCCGATAATTATAGTAAAATGAAGTCTTTCATACTTACACTTGTGTTAATATCACGTATTGAAAAATATCTTCAATATATCAACGCTGGAGAGCAATCTTTCAAGCAAATGATACTTTGGAGTCAAGAAAACGTTATTTACATTTAAAATGTAAATAACACTTTTCTTACATTTAAAATGTAAATAACGCTTTTCTTACATTTAAAATGTAAATAACGCTTTTCTTACATTTAAAATGTAAGTAACGCTTTTCTTACATTTAAAATGTAAATAATGCTTTCCAGCGTCGATATGTATAAATTTAACAGCAGCAAAAGCTAATATATTTCAATTGTCGTAAGATTAATATACACCTTAACTTATGCGAGAGCGGTGATGGATCAGCAAAAAAATGAATCCTCGATAATTAAGGCGGAGGATTGATTTTTTTGCGATACAATGCGATAAGGATAAAAACAAAGGACAATTTCTCTATGAATAAAAGACAAAATTACAGAGTAATTTAGTTTATTTAGCGTAAAAATAAAACAGCATTTCATAGTGAGGCTGCATGCCAAATTTAATACACAAGAAATAATTTATTATATGTTTTATCGAATGGTAAATTTCGGTATAAGCAAAAATTAAGAATAAAACTCGACACGATTGCGGACAGTCGACGACGTAACCTCGGAATAAATTGAATTTTATATGATATGATACAGATTTGTTTACGGGAGACGTCTTATTTTTTTTTAATGGTTTTGGTAACTCTGGATATATGAAATAATTTGAGATTGTTATACGTCCGCAAAAGTGTTGATCCATCCGCCGACGTGTGCAAAACGATCGAGCGTACCTCCACCGAGCGATGCACAACGTATCGTGCATCACTCGGCGATTACAAGAGCTCGGTTTTTAAGCACGCCGGCGATACGATGGACGAATATTTAATATCGTAAGATAAATTACACATAATCTGATTATTTGATCTCGTTTAAATAAAGCAAAATATACATGTGCTACGTTCCAAAAATGTAAAGTGCAGATCAATGTACACGAAATGATATTCGCAAAAGCTTACGATATAAAATGCGAAAGGTATTACGATTACTAAGATTCTTACTATTACTATTGTTCGGCAACTTCTCATTTATCCTCATGCGGCAGACATTCTGAGATTAGTACATAAAATAATATCGCTGTGCTAAGATATGATGAGACAACATAATTATGGCATTGAAAGAAAACATACAAACAAGTACGCTGCGATAACACATAGATAATGATTAAATGTATTAACCCCTCGGCTGCGACATTCGGATATATAAGAACAGCGGTGAATGCCTCTCATCCATAACACGTTGTGAACATGATTCACATAAAAAATAAAAAATGATCATGTTATGGGCGAGATAAACTATAAATAACGGAAATGATTAATAAAAATCGAAACTAAAAACCAAACACTTTCCAACAATAATAAAAAAAAAAAAAAAAAAAAAAACAAATAAAAATACAATGTGGAAATGAACGTTATAAAATTTATATAAAAACTAAGTGTTAACCTAAATATAAAAAGAAAATTACGAGTACGACGACGGCGCTTATACCAAATCGGCCACGTTCATTGGCATCTCGTCGATTTGCGTCGAATAGTACTGCTCGATGTCTCTGAGGATTCTGATGTCGTCCGATTTGACAAAGTTGATGGCGACGCCCTTGCGGCCGAACCTTCCCGATCTACCTATTCTATGGATGTACAACTCGCGATTATTAGGCAGATCGTAATTGATGACGAGCGAGACTTGCTGGACGTCGATACCGCGGGCCCACACGTCCGTCGATATGAGAACGCGGCTCTGGCCGCTGCGGAACTCCTTCATGATGTTGTCGCGCTCCTTCTGCGGCATGTCGCCGTGCATCGAGCTGACCGTGAAGTTGGCCTCGCGCATCTTCTCCGTCAACCAGTCGACTTTGCGCTTCGTATTGCAGAAGATGACGGCCTGCGTGATGGTCAACGTGTCGTACAAGTCGCATAACGTATCAAACTTCCATTCTTCGCGTTCGACTGCGACAAAGAATTGCTTGAGACCCTCCAGTGTCAACTCGTCGCGTTTTACGAGGATTCGGATCGGGTCGGTCATGAATTTCGATGTCATCTCGAGGATCTCGTGGGGAAGAGTGGCCGATATTAGCACGACTTGGGTCGCCGGCGGCAGGTAGCGGTACACGTCGTAGATCTGCTCTTTGAAGCCTTTGTTGAGCATCTCGTCGGCTTCGTCGAGTACTAGCATCTTGATGGATCTGGTGCGGAGGACGCGGCGACGGATCATGTCGAAGACGCGGCCCGGCGTGCCCGAGACGACGTGCTGGCCGTAGTCCAGCTTGCGGATGTCTTCGCCGAGGTTGGTGCCGCCGATGCACGCGTGGCATTGGACGTTCATGAAGTCGCCCAGCGACAGGATCACCTTCTGGATCTGGGTGGCGAGCTCGCGCGTCGGCGACAGGCACAAAACCTGAGTCTCGCGCACTGTCGTGTTTAACGATTGCAGGACGGAAATGGAGAAAGTAGCTGTTTTGCCGGTACCGGACTGCGCCTGCGCGATGACGTCGCGTCCTTTGACGATCGGCTTGATGCTACGCTGCTGGATGGCCGACGGCTTCTCGAAACCGTACGCGTAAATGCCGCGGATGAGCTCGTCGCGCAGCCCCATCTCGTCGAAGGACGGCGTGACCTCGACATCCTCGCTGGTGTCGAACTCCACGTGCGAGAAGTCCTCGACGGGCGCCCGCCGCGAGTTGAGGCGTGCCATCGTGGGCGCGAGGTGGTAGGGTCGCGGGGAGGGCGCCGGGGCGGAGCGACTCGGACCACGCTGCGGGCTGAGACGCCGGCGTGCAGACAGACAGGGGCACCAACCGACGAATGGCCGCCGCCGCCGCCGGTGTTGCCAGCGCGAACGAGTCACCGCTTCACCGCCATTTACGAAATCGCGTTGACCAAATTGTAAGAACGCAATTTACAATATTAAAAAGCAGTAATATACCACAAAATTTATCTCGTAAATATAGACACGAAAAATAGCCGTTTAATTTCATATTGCATATAATAAATCAGCGTGTTGGTCGAGATCTAAGACATGATAGAGCAGAGACGCTCAATTATGGAGTACAGTCAACCCTCCTATAGCGTTCACTTCTATAGCGTTTGCGGCGGTTTTTTGTATCGCGTTCCCTCCTATAGCGATCATTTTACAAAACGCAATATTTTCAAGATTAAATTAAAATTTTCGTAAATTATACTATTAACCACAGGGTTTTTTTTTTTATAAAAATACAACTAAAAACATCAGGTTATTTTATTTTTTATTTAAAGAGTTTACATAATTTAATAGTTGTTCAGTTCAAAAAAAGTTCAAATTTAAGCATAAAAGCAATAAAAAAAAAACCAAAATACTCATCCTAATACAGAAATAAATCGTTCCGCCATTTTGATGTTAAATAATAATTTATAGAATTCAAGTATTTAATTTAAGAATTTAATTTGCATACCAAGATGGCTTGGGTCCCCGCGGTATGGCTACGAAAAGGAAGCCCTCACGTCACGTGTGAGACTCAGGTTCCTTTGGCCTCGACTACCATGCGAGAGTTTGGTAAGGTCCATGCCCTCAGCGAGTGAGAGCCTTGTGACTGGCAAATGATGATATATATATACTTACAAAATATGTATTAATGTTTTCCAAAGAAGTTAAAAGAGAGCAAACGATATGCGTAAATCTCTACGAGCGTCAAGTAGCAACTGGCGAGCAGTGCTCGGGTTGGCGCGATGCGATACATGCGCCGCGCGCGAGCACTGCTCGTTCGAGAGCATGAAGCGGTTAAGGTGCATTTTAAATATGTACGTGCTCTTAGAAAATATTTGTCAGCGGCTGTTTGCTCCTTTACCTCGCTAGGCGTGTTCTGTTCTTTTTTTGGTGAATCACCATCTAAAAACGTTCCAGGGATATTCATCACAACACAGTAAGAAAATATTTTTCTACTTGTATAGTCGTGAAACAAATTATGATCAAGTAAATCGATGCATACGATTTTTAAGGCATTATGATTTATGTGTTAACGGGGTTTTCAATCATTCCATTTTTTTATAAATTGAGCAGCTGGTATTAAAAAAAATCTCATAAGGACGTGATATTAAAAGATGGCTTTGGCTTATTAATTAAATGCATAATTACCCAATTTAAAATGTTTATGGCTATTTTATTACTTTAATTATTGTTTGTTTTTAATATATTTTTTTTTATATTAATATGTATCCTAAATAAAACATATTTCTGAAAAGGTTTCATAATTTATATTTACCTTTTTATTATTTATTCATCATATCCTAAAGTATTTTTAAAAAAATAACTGAAAAACTATCCCTTTGAACTCCCCTGGCACATCTGTTGCGAATGAATAAACTGGAAGAAATATACGAGGTCAATACCCCCTCACGTATGTAGGCACGAGCTACTGTTTCCAATTAAACACGTGCAAGGTCATTGAAAATATAAAAATATAAAAATGGGTCAAATGTTTAATTTGCTTCAAATCCCAAAAAAGTTAAAAATAACCTAACCCCAAATTTTGTATGGGTGCCTAACTTTCTAAAGCGTTTTTTTCTATAGCGTGGTCCCTATCTGAACGTTATAGAAGGGTTGACTGTATTTGTAGCCTAGCCATGCCGATGGGGTATATTTGGTACCCCAAGTTTTTGATTTTTCTCGCATAACTCTTTTAATATAAATCCTACATCTCTCAAACTTTTTATATTAACAAGACCCAACTGTAATGTCGTATTTTTTTAAGTAAATTTATTTAGATCATACAAAATAATTACCATTATTTTCTACGACCTTTTTCTATCTATTAGGTAAATCGAAAATGCCTTTCTTATAAAACTCTGCAGGTTTAGACTCGATAAAGTCTGAAAGGGCTGATTTTACTTCATCTTCTGATTTAAAAATATTTTATCGTAAATAATGCTCCAATGAGCAAAAAAGGTGATAATCGGATGGAGCCATCCATTTTTTGTTGAGTCAAATCAGCCACCATACAAAAAAAAACAACGCATGGGAGACCCAAACGCCTTCTTTTTGAAACTTCCCCATTTTTTTCAGGTATCTTTGAGTTAACGGCCATGAAGTACCGGCTTGGCTCGATAATTCTTCGATACTGGGAGTCGGATTTTTTTCAACTTCTTTCCGAGCTGCCTCATCCACTTCACGGAGACGTTCACTTAAGGCTCATTTTTAAAATCAATATTTATTTATTTAATTTAATTTAATCTCCATAAACATCGCAAATATTTTCTGTTGCCTCCGTTGCGTTTTTTTACGTGAAACTGAAACAGCATACACGATACACATAAGGATAATTTTTTGGTCTACGCAAAACGATTGGAGACTTCTCACGGCACACAAAATATTCAAACACGTCTTTCTTAGTCAAACTGAAGACAACTAATCTGGAACATGCTTTCCGAAAATGCGACATTACATATGGGTCCATCTAATATTTGTCTAAAAAAGTCTAAAGAATAAATATAAATAATCATTGACCTTTATTGTCCGCAATTGCAAAGAAAAAATAAAGCCAATAATATTGTTTTACAATGGTACGGGTGCGATGTTTTTTATCGCTCTGTATCGGATATGAGCGAGAAAAAACATCGCGCATGTGCAAGTGCGAGAGAGAAAAAATATCGTGCTGTGCAAGTGGAGAAACCACATGCCCTCAGTCGTCGAGGGCCTTCGCTCTGTGCGCACATTACCTCCGCGTCGCATTAATTAGTAGAAAAATTCTAAATTAGATCGATATTTTGGATTTTTCTACTAATATATATCATGAATAATTATTTTTATTCATAGAATAATCTGTTTTTCTTGACTCGAAATTTTTGGTATCTATTTTCATACAAAACAATCCCTATCGGCCACCGGCATTGGTTTCGAGCCGTCGTGGCGGATCGGTTAAGTCAAACAAAATATAATCACCCTTTTGTGGGTCACAAAAAATATTATATTATATTATCCTTGAAATATTATCCTGCCATCCTATCACCTTCTAATTACTATTTTTACAATTAGTATTATTATTACTATTATTTCTATTATTATTATAGATCATTGTTATTAATATTATTACTATCGCTATTATTTTTATTATTATTATTACTGTTATTATTATTTTACTCATACGAAAAATAAAATAAAAAATCCTTGAAATGTAATTAGTATCAGACCCCAAAAAGTCACCGTCCCCCACTGGTTACTCTTATTATATTTTTTTACAAATTTTTCAAAAGAGATACCCATTGGGAAAATAAATCAGAAACATTTATAAGGTTTGATCTAATATCCGATTAAAAAAATGACTTTTTTTTATCAAATAAAAAAACTTATGGGCCAATACGTCTGGCCCACGCAGTGAAAATGGTTAATATATTAATAAGTCTGGCATTAAATGCTATATATTTTAATTTCGATGTTTAACCAAATTCGTATGAGAAAAGAAAATTTTGATTTCTGACTATTTTTCATTTTATTTTTAAAAAAATCAGGCCATCGCGTTTAAAAAATGTCGTAAAAAATTATATATAATATATTTGCATTCTTAATTGTGCTATAGATTCTTCCAGAGTTTAGGGTCTTTGCCTTTTTTACTTTTTCATCCCAGCTTTTACCTGCTTATTAATTTAAATGACACACAAGTTGCTCATTTTCTACAATTTGGTAGATGGAGAAGGGAGAAGAGAAGAATCGTATATGTGAAGGATTCACGTAAAAAAAATAAGAAACATATCATGAATAACCATGTTTATTCTTAGAATAATCCTATTTTTTAAAAAAAAAAAGTCAACTTGAAATGCTTAGTGTATATTATCCATTATAAATAGACCCCCTTCGGACGACGCGGTTGGTTTCGAGCCGCTGGACGGATCGGTTAATATTGTTTTATTAGCCACAGTTTTTATTATCAAACCGTATCTGTACATATAAAAAAAATAAAACGTACAATCACAATTTATAATCACATTGTACTATCAAAAGTTTGTAAAATAATAATAATAAATAAATTTCACCCACTCTTCACCATTTTCATTATCGTTTTTAATTATAGTTATTTATATAATAATTAGTATTTTATCTTTAATTAAATACAAATAACGTCAGTAAAAATTATATTATCTATATGTATGCAAAAAAAAATGGATGACAGCCGCCATTTTGCAAGCCAAGCGTCAATGAACGCCGATGATTTTAATTAGGTCTTAACCACTATTTTAGTCACCATGACTTATTAAAAAACAATTAATTTTCAATGCGTTATATCGATTGAAACAACTTTCCCTGGTTTTATTAAATAATTCGACAGGTGTCACTGCTTGTTATAAATAATATGAACGATAAAATAATTTATCTTAACACAATTAATATAAAAATACATATCAATATTTAATTACATAACATTTTTACGCATATCTAATCTATAATGCATATATTGCATATAATTAAATATACATATAGCAATGACCAATAATAATTTATTAAAAAATATATGTAATAATTTATTATTAGAAATTTATCGCAGTGGCGACGTATCATAAAACAACACAATAATCTAAACAATTATAGATAAATTATTTAGGTCAAAAATCTGCATGAACAATAAAATAATAGATGAGTAATTAGCCAATTTAACAAGCCGCAGATTATATAAATTAATCATCAGCAATTTATTGCCATTATCGCTAATTAGACAAAGAAATTGAACTATGGATATTATATATCCATTGTTTATTCGATATGGGATATTCCATAAATTAATATTATATGATATTGCAATAAAAACCGAATGATTAAATGGTCGTCATATGATTTACATACTCATAAATCATACACGATAATTAATCCCATAACTGATGATTGCAGAATAATTATAATTATTATAATTAGACTATTAACCCTTTCAGTGCGGGGCGCATGACGTACATGCGCATACAAATCGTGT
>JAGXCT010034743.1:0-37360 GCA_022495035.1 Philopotamus ludificatus
AAAAAACCGCCGCAAACGCTATAGAAGTGAACGCTATAGGAGGGTTGACTGTACTAGTTGAAAATTAAATAGTAGGTTGAAGTGTGTCGCGAAATAAAATGAATCATTTTATGCAATTATTTTATTATTAATATTTTAATAAATATTTAATTTCACCATTATGGATATTAGTAAATAAATAATAATAAAAAAATGAAAGGCTGGAGTTAAGTAATGAAAATAATTTCATTATTATAAAGTGCAATTAGAATCAACCGTCATATACCGCTCCCTGCTATACCGTCTTCTATAACAAATTTGACAGTCCCTTCTATAACGCAAAATATAATACGAATAAACTAAAAATATATTTATTTTTTTACAAATTGTGTGTTTGCCTCGGCTTCTATAACGTGGTCTCAAGTTGTGCGTTACAAGGGAGCTGAGTGTATTAATGTATTTAAAAAAAAATGATCTTACTTGTATTGCCCTGACGGGTCTTGCGAATGATACTGAATATTCGCGGGACTCAGAGGGACGGGTCCAATCAATGGATTTCCTCGCACCGTCGACAGTGCCAAAAATGAAAATATGACGCAACGGATCTTCATCTCGCCGAATATTCCGAGGACGTCCCGATGGAAGAAGTAGCTGCGATTCAGTGGGTATCCACTGAGGATCCCGTCGCTTATATACGTTAGCTATAAGATGCATCTGTACAGGATGTTTTCGCCGGGACTGTCTATCCACACCCACTAGGACACCTCGGAAGTTATCCAGGTGATGCTCTAACATTAGAGTCCCACGTGCCTCGCGTCGGACGAGCGGCCTGCATCGTGGGATGCAACTCGACTTCTCAACATGTGGCAATGCTGTGATTAATTTATAGATCAACATAAAACGTACGCAAACCATTGCGGTTAAATGTACGAATGCAACAATCTTTTACTAATTTTTAAATAAAAAATGTTTGAGAAACTCGTCGTCAGATTTGATAAACGAGCAGGAATTTAGCAAACGCCTACTAGTTCCAATGCCAAGGGTAGTTGCATGCAACGTTACTCCTACGCGAACGTATTGGAACTCGTCGATACATATTTATTTTTAAGAAAATGCATATATCCGCAGTGGAAATTCGATGCCGTTTCCTTATCTTAAAATATTATTCGGTCCAATGGTCCTCTATCCCGTTTCTAACCGAATGAAACTAGCGACAGGACAATGTCCTGGAAAGACGTGTTGGCTTATCGACCGAAAACTTCTCATCGAGAGAAAACATCAGTTTTATCTTATATGCTTACGGCTTTGATTTATATCAAGAGAGAATCAGCAATCGTCAACTATATGTAATGATTTTAAATACTTAGATATTTTTTTTTTAATCGATACTTCGACGCGGAACAAATCAGTGCCGACAATCGTGAACATCTTCATACCCTCCCCCCCCCCGAAAATTATAATTATATTTAAATAAATAAATTAATATTATTTCGATAATGATAATGTCAAAAAATCAAAGTTTTTATATTTTATTTACACGTAATTTTTTTTTCTCATACTGGTTTAGAAGCCCTGTGACTCGTGCATCGCGGTGCATGATACTTTGAACAATCGCTTAAATCTACAAGAGTTAGGGCTTTGATTAATATCCTAGATGCTTATCCAGGAGGGATATTCATAAATTATAATTAATGCTTCACGCGGATGTTTAATCGTAGCGATTAATGTATATCATATTTTTTTTAAATCAGACCACGAAGGCCATCGAGTTGAAGGCGTGGTCATCACTGCGGACAAGGAAGTGGAATATTAACGGTCGCACATTACTTTGATTATTTTTATTTGGGTTATAATAATATATACACATATTTAAGTTAATGTCATCGTAGTTTTTTTAAACGTGGACAAGACGCGCTCTGGCTTCAGCATGAGCTGCAAAATGTGCCGATTTAGCGGCGACGACCTCCGGAGTTTCCAACGGTCCGTGTGGCCCTACAATATAAGGAGCAATGTGATGTACCAACGGTGCCACCGGAGGAACCGGCAAATTAGTTGCGGCTACCCTGAATCCGAGCGAATCTGCGGTGTATTGAACATTCTGCACGATTCCATTGGCGTCGACGTACGAATATCCACCGTTCGTCGTGCCGTCGACGGATCTGGACTCGGCCTTAGAAGACAATCCGTCGTTGTATCCATAGCTGTATTGTCCGAGGTCGTCTTGAGCTTGGTACTGATTCGAGATAACGGCAAACGGGACTATCGAGCGACGTTTGCGAAGAAGAGGGACTGTCGCACGGGCAGCGGCATGGGCTGCGAAATGAGATAGTTTAGCTGCGATCACCTCGGGTGTCTCTCGAGGAGCTGTGCCGGATACGACGAACGAATCTGCGGCCGGGGGCTGTGGCAGATTCGTGGCTGCTACCCTGAAGCCGTTGACGGGGTCGGATACATAGCTGACCGATTGCAGAATGTTGTTGGCGTCGATGTAAGAATATCCCCCTTGCGTGATGCCGTCGAATGTTTTAGTCTCTTGCTTAGCTGAAGGTCCTCCGGAATAGGCATACGAATGTTGACCCAAAGCGTCTTGTTCGTGATAGTGGCTGACTGCTGGCACGATGACTACTAATGCGCCTTGAACCACCGACGCCATCAACACGAGGGCTACCTAAATCAATGAAAAAAAATTAAAATACCAAACCTGATTCTAATCAGATCGACTGATCCACCGAGGCCGGCTAGTTTTTCTATAAAAACATATTTTACGCGATCCTTAAACTAGATGAACATTGTAGCGTCGATCTGAATGTCTCTGCACAAACAATTCATCAAACGGAAGACATTAGCAATGAAACCACCCACTGGGTGCGATTCTAATTTCAATTGTAAATATGCAATTTCAATACTCGTAGAATGCGAGGTAGACTATGTTTAGTACACATCAAATAATGGAACAATGCCCAGACATAATCAACGCGTATAATTAATTTGTTTAAGATTCAAAGCTCGAATTCGAGTTTCGAGTTGGCACGATTGAAAATTAATTATTAATTACTAAAAAATAATTTAAAATTTTAATACATTATGTTGTATGGATACATACGACTGTCTTCATGGTGTTTTGTGTGCAGCTTTGCTGTCAACCTTCCGAGGTCCTGACGGAACTGTTGTCACAGCAGACTGATGATTATGAAATGCTGTTCATTCACTTATATACTTGACGAAGAATAAGCGAACTTGCAACTTGTGCGGACTAAAAAAAATATTGACCAAGTTTATAAAATTTTCGGCATTTCTTCCATTAATCAAATTAAAATATTGGGTACTTATGAATTGTTATAATTCATGAATTTCTTCTACATTAGAGTCGGGTATTAAATTGTGATATTGGGCATAAATTCAATATAAATGGATCTACCGAACGAGTTATTATAAAATATTATAATAAAAAAAATCAGGGATATGAAAATATAATGAACAATGCGAATTCTATAGATATTTAATGCTTATACAAATTTCCAGAATAAGTAAAAAAAAAATCGCACTCTATGAATTTATTTAAATGATTAAAGAAAGTCGAATGCTATATTTTTAAATAATCTTTTTGATATGCATTGACTTCGTCTAGCTTCACCAGATTTGATTTTAAAGAAGCTGTAATTTAGCTAATTATTTTTTCGACGAAGATTTCCAAGTTTTCATTCTTACTAGTTTTTCATTATTTATATACATTTTGTTAAATTATCAAAAAAATATTGGATTCGAAAATTATGAACCATGTGCTTTCAAGACCGTATGAAAAGAGAATCAGGTATTTGCCTTTTCGTTAAAATCACGTTCTCGACTTTGAATAATCGACTTTGTGCATTTTACATATCTCGTTGTCATAATTGCATAGCAAATTATTGAAACTGCATTCAGTCTATAATTTGCAGCGTATTGCATGCTCAGAGTATCAGGTCTGTAATAAATAGTTTAAAGAAAACTCCTATTAAAACTCATTCATGAATCATTTTGTTATTTAACTCGAGTGTGGGAATTTATATTTATTTTTTTTACGTATCTCAGTCCCAATATATAATAAGGTAGACAATTGCCACCGAGACCTTGCTTTCACAATCAATGTCAATAATCAACAATTGCAACGCAGACTCGCAATCAACCAAATGTCATCCACAATTTTAAACGAAAAAAAACGAGTGCAACTTCAGATGTAATATATTACTCGGTCGAACAATGATCAACTATTCTATATATGAAAATTAAGAGCTACGTGTTTCGAATTGCATATCGAGGATAAGCACAACCGCATTCTAAAATAACTATGCATTTTAAATATTAAATAATTAAATTTTAATTATTAAAACGATTTTTTATTGCTTTAAAAAAATGTAAAATAAATGGTATTTTTTGATAATTTTTTTATGGAATAATATAAAATAATCCAGCTAAAAATTATTAAAGTGCTTGATAATACATCCCGTTTTAAATTATAATTTTATTAAAAGAGGAAGCATTCATGGCCGCTACGAATAGTGTTAAGACCTCGCTCGGCCATTGTTAAAACTGACGGAGCGCGTTCCGCGGGGATTGTGACAACTGCATTTCAAAAAATCTAGTTTCAATATGTAAGTAATTAATAATTTTATGCAATATATTTGTTACTTGAGTAGTAACTTATTAATACCTAATAAGCTGAACAAACATATCGCGCCAAAAACCATAGCCGGCCTCTTGAAAAACGCCGAACGTTTTTAAACGTTCTAATTTCATTCTATCCATGTTACTGCAGGTCATTCATTTATGTGTAAAATGCAATGTATTTTATTCTTCGAGTTGATATTTTTTTATATAAGCACAAATTTGCGAAGAAATAACATAGAAACGATTTTTAGGTTATGTTGTATCAAAATCGTTATGGCCGAATATGTTTATTAACATTTTAATTTGTTTTAGGGCTACGACAACAGCGAAACCCCGCTCCGAGATGACACTGGAGGAGTTGGCTAAGATCGAAGAGGAAGAATTTAGCACGGGTCCATTGTCGGTGCTCACACAGTCCGTAAAAAACAATACACAAGTACTGATTAACTGTAGAAACAATAAAAAATTGCTCGGACGTGTGCGAGCGTTTGATAGACATTGTAACATGGTCCTCGAAAATGTCAAAGAAATGTGGACGGAAATGCCGAGAACTGGAAAAGGAAAAAAAGTATGTAATACGTGAATCTTTGATCAATTTATCATGCATTCAATTTATAATTTTGCTTTTAGACGAAGGCCGTCAACAAAGACAGATTCATCTCTAAAATGTTTTTAAGAGGAGATTCCGTTATATTGGTACTCCGAAATCCTCTTGCGACTGCTGCTGGGAAGTAAATCTGTAATATACTTTCCGATCTATTTATGTAATAAAATTTTTGGAAGATTTTAAACGATGATGTGTTCCATGTGTATTCTACAATAATATAAGTTTCTTATTTTTTTTTATATTCAATAAAGTATAAAAAAAATCTATAAACGAGTTATTTTATATTAAATAGTATATCTGTGCTAACGTACTAGTTGAACAAAGTCCAACCACTTAACTAGCCTTGCTTTTGTGCTGGAATAGAAGTATGGAAAATAAAACCTTATATGTCTGTACAACCGGCATAACTCTTCGTTTTGCGGAACAAACTAATCCCCTGCTGTTGAGTACAGCTACAAATATCCCCAGGATCTTTCATTCCGTTTTTGTATTTCTTGATTTATCCAGTTTTGAACTAAAGTAGCTTAAAAAAAACAATATGTTTTTAAATTCACCTAATAATTTAATTTATGGAAAGAACTTTAATTATCTGGACAGAAAATTATACACAAAAAATAATCCCTATTGATACTAATTCAATAGCAAACAGCTATTTATTTATTTGGTTTAATGACAATGCATGGTTGCCATTAGAGTGATCCAATTCACGACTTGGCATAATAAATTGTTCTGCAAATGTAGGTAAAGTATATAAATATCATCGTTATATGCCAAGTTAGCCAAGTTGTTTAGTAAACTGATTGATCGGAGAGTATGGTGGAAGAAAAATCCCATGAGAATGAGCTCGATGGTAGTGAGGTGGCACCCATAAGAGCAACTCGCACAGTACCATGGGTTATGTGAAGAAGTGCTTTGCCAAGTAAACTGACCGCACTTTCAGGAGAGTTACATATCTCAGACAACCCTGAATCAATGCCACTCATGTAGAGATATCTTAGGGTTTTCTCTAGTCTGAGAATATTCGAAGCGTCATATGGTCCCCGCATAATAGATCCTGATTCAAGTAAACTCCGAACCAATGCATCGTATAGCAATTTTATAACCAAAGTGCTATGTATGTAATAAGAATTTCTCAAGCAGCCTAATATTCTTGAAACTCTATTACAGTGCTTCCCTCTGGGGGGTCGCAGGATCCCTCGCGGGGCCGCGAAAATATTCAGTACAAAATACAAATATTCATTTATGAATATTTTTCCACATAGCATATTTAAGGAATGTATATATTTAAGTCTGTTAAATAATAACACATAATATGTTATACTACTAATCGAAGATAATGCCGAAGCGCATTACGCTTGTCGAACTTTCAACAACAACAAAAGGAATAGATTAATCCATTTAAAAAAAATATTAATGAAGAATTCATCCTCGACTTGAAATGGTTGGAATAAGAAAAAAATAAGGACAAATAAGAAAAAAACAATAATAAAATAAGAACAAAAAAGAAAAAAATAATAATAAAATAAGAACAAAAAAGAAAAAAATAAGAATAAATAATAATAAAATCAGAATAAATAATAATAAAATGAGAGTAAATAAGGAAAAAAATAAGAATAAAAAAGAAAAAAATAATGACAAATAAGAATAAATTAGAAACAAGATTATTTGGCATTTTGTATGATGTACGCACGGTTCTTACTCGTATAATAGTGAAGTAATGATGGCTAAGTCCGCTAAGGTTTAAAACGATTTTGTGCTGAATATAAATACATGTACATAATTGTACACTATTGGCAACTAATCTTAATAAAACTATAAAATATTTTTTTTTTGGCGGGGGGCGGGAATTAATTCTTTCAGATTTAGGGGGCCGTTACATGAAAGTAATTGGAAAGCACTGCTCTATTACATACATCGTATACATATGAATTGAACCTAAATTTAGAGTCAAATATAATTGCCAGATCTTTAATTAACGATTGCTTGAGAATTATAGCTTCGTGGATTCTACGGAACTATGAGGAGCCAGGCCGCTATCCAGGCCAATTCAGTGATGTGTGCTGCTGGAGGTGCCTGCAGCACCCAACACCGTGACCAGTCTGAAATACTTAATTGGTCCTAACCTCGCCCACGGCTATTGTTACAACCCACACGCTGACAGCTCGCTCCGGCTTTGGCTGGCTTAATTCGACCCGTATTCGAAGAGGCCAAGATAACCTGGAGAACGTCCGTCGCAGTCATGACATCATGGTTGCGACGGATGTACCTCCTGGTGGCAAAGAACCGCCTCAGGGTTAATATGCCACTTAAATAAATAAATTGAGAAGAGTTACGTTCCCAAGCATGTAATCAAAGGTTAGAAATTCTTTAAATATCGAAAATGTCATTTTCTGACACTGAGCGGGAGAAGATTAGTAGACGGCCATTCGAGCAAAGAATTGATGTCCATGTAATTGATTTGAAAAGTTATAAGTCATCGGCAAAGAGTGAGAAACTACAAGAAAGGACATTGGTCCAATGGTCCAAAATCCAAACCCCATGGGATTCTCGAAGTTGCATCGTAGACACATGACATGATCGATTATTCTACTCTCTACTAAGGAACAACTGTGGAAAACTTATTTTTCGCACAAAGAAATGCATGAGTCTCTTCATTATTTCAAAATAAAGGGTGAACTTGCATCTTAGAATGCGATATAATTTTCATCAAAAAAAGGAATCTTAATAATTTATTATACTTGTCATCAATTATATAATGCCGATGAAACTGGTTTATATTGGAAGTAAATTTCTAGCAGGACTTATTTATTCAAATCTGAAAAATCTGCTAGTGGTTATTATGCAGTAATCCATCCGGTGATATAATTGTGAAACTATGGGAGGGTCGATTGCAAATGTTAATTATATTGAAATTATTTTTATAACAAAATTAAATTCCTTGAATATCATGTTTTTTAAGTGGTTTTATTTAGAACTTGGAGGGGCTACACCAAAAATTGAAAAACAAGGATATCCGATGTATTACTTTTTATTACATTTTAGACTACAATTACAGGTGCCGCTAGTTTGCGGAATACTCTTAAATCGCATGGTTGCGATATTTATTCATTTGTTTTAAACGCACAACAGATTGTTTTAACCCTTTGACTGCTGCAACTATATATATATATATCATCATCATCATTTGCAAGCCACCTGGTTCTCACTCGCTGAGGGTATGGGCCTTACCAAACTCTTGAATGGCAGTCGAGGCCAAAAGAGTCTCACAGGTGACGCTTCCCTTTCGTGTCCATATAAAGGTATTTTTTAAATTTTCATTATATTAATATATAGACATACAGAAATAATATTATTTTCTATACACCGATTACACATCTAATACAAAGCAAACATCGAGAAGATCATTCTCTATTATATTATAATATTTTATACATATATACACGTGATTAAATATTACATGTACTTTTTTTATCTACAGTGAAACCCCAGTTCTTAAAAATAAGTATAATTAGAGGGAAAATGTATATTCGAGGTACTAAAATAAAATGGGATTGTAAAAATTAAACGCGAATAGCAGGAAAACATGAATTCTGGGCACGTAATAATGGGGTTTCGCTGTAATTCTAAATTTTTTCAATAAGTTTTTATATTTCTTTCTATTGATTTGAAACCGTCAAAGATGTTTATCTTTTCTGCGGTAAAATTAGAATAATATGTTATCGTAACGCGACGCCCTTTGAACACTTGCTCGTTGTTCGGCAGTAAATTCTTCAATCCGCACCACAGACCGTTCAAAATGTGTCACATACTTTTATTATTTTATGATGCCGAGCCGTCGCATCAGGCAATCCTAGCTAAGGGATAAGAGCCCAATAAATCAACTTGACAGCCAAAGGGTTAATTCGATTTAAAAAAAAACAGAATCATAAACAAATGAAACAATCTAAATTAAATTTTATTATTATTAATTATTGTTGGTTAGAACTTGTCTCAACCCAATACGCATTTTTAGTTACTGCGTCGCATTCGTAATTGCGTCAATTATTAGTGTCCCGCAAGTGTTGAAATGTCAAAAACAAATTATCTTCTTCGTACTTTCTAAACATTTGCCAACAAATGTAATTGGGTGTTTCAATTAGGCATTGTTTTTTCCTTATTAAAAGTAGAAATGAATTATTTTAACACAGTTAATATTATTTGAGAGAATCTGTAATTTTGATTTCCTCACAAGAAACTTCTAACGATTTTCTAATATCAATTTGAATTTTCCTAATCCTAGTACTATTATATCCTCAGATTGGAAATTAGTTGATGTACTCCAACAAAGTGTCATGAGAAGTCGGTGCCGTGTTGTGACTGTGTGGTTCTTTTTCTTCACTTAGACCAGGGGTGAGCAACCTGCAGCCCACTACACTTTCTCGTGCGGCCCTTTAAAGATTTTACATTTTGACTGAAAGCGTGTCGTCTATATCTGCAAATTATCAATTAATGACAAAGAAGCAATGCCAAATTTGTCATTAACCTAGCCGCGCCGATGGGGTATTTGGGCCTCTTAGTTGTTGATTTTTCTCGAATAATTCTTTTAATATGAATCCTACATATTACAAACTATTTGCATTTGTTTAAATTTTTTTTTCGCTTATAAATAGACCCCCTTGGGACGATGCGGTTGGCTTCAAGTTACCGTGACGGATCGGTTAAAAGAGCAGAATCAGTTAAATATCTTATAAAAAAATATATATATAAACATTAATGTTGGAGAAGAACGTAAAATATGCCTTATAACCCCTCATTTTAATAAAGATCGAACTGCACAGTATTTATTTCAATTAGCCAAAAGCTAACAAACAAAAATAACAGATCCTTTGCAAAAAGTATAGTATCGAATTCAAGATGCTATTAAAAAAATCTCAGCTAATATTTTAGTATATAGGAAACCTTTCTATAACACGGTATCCAACAACATGGTTCCGCTGTAACACAAAAAATAGAATCGTTTTTATACTTTTTTGGAATTGCTTGGATTTTATAATTTATAATGGAAAATAGACCCCCTTCAGACAACGCGGTTAGTTCATTAATCTTTATCTACATATAACTTTCGTCGTTTTATAATAGTATTTCTAATAATGTGTTTTATTTCAGTATTTTTTTTATACTAGGTTTATTTTGTTAATAAAGAGATAATTTGAGTTCATTACTCAGAGTTTGTTTTATCATAAGGTTCCTTGTAAATAAAGGTTGCTCACCCCCGACTTAGACCATTGATTCCCAAAGTGGGCAGTAGTGTCCCCCGGTGAAACAGTAAGGCATTGAAAAATATAATTATTGATTTAAATTAGGGTTGCACAAACCATTGATTTTATGGTGGCGTAGCATTTTAAGTTGCTGGCAAATCTTTTCTTGGACGAGACTTTTAGTTTTCGGTCTAACATTAATTTATTTTTGTTGTTCGACTCCTTCAGGCCGAGATTATCAGCTCCGATGCAAAGATTAAAATTTTCTCACTGCGTAATCTTTTCATAAGTTAAATTTTGAACAAACATCGGAAATTCAATAAAGAAGACATGATTTCGCCAGTTTCTTGAATTGATTTTTTGAGATTTAGAAACGACAATTAGTTAAAATTAATACGGTGATTAAAATATAAATAAGATGGTTACCTCGTTAACACCCTTATGCTAGAAACTACTTCCCTACTTACCTACTCGGTATATTAGGTTTTTGAAAAGGAACGATGCAACAGAAAATGATAAGACAAACAATTTCTTAAATTATATTATTTAAAAATTCACATTATCAACCATGTATACGTGTATTTCATTCATGCGTTAGCATGAGTTATAGAATTATTAAAAAAATAAATTAAAAACTGTATATTCTATATACATATGTAACATATATATAAATACGTTTTAACAACTAAGGCACTCGGCGGTATATCAAACCTAGTAGTGTCGTAGATTTGGCATTGTAAATTTTTACATGTATTGTACTCTGAATATGTATACTATATGAGCTATTTATTATATTAGATTACAGAGAAACTAACGAATATAAACTATAAATGAGAAGGCGTAGCGGAGCATTTACTGCCGAGCCACACATATATTGAGCAATGAGGCTTCATTATAACAACATAATTAACTTTTACTTCGTAGACATTGATTTTCTTCTAATTTTTTTTATCACATTCTACTACATCTAGATAAAATTATTTTTATGTGACGAAAATTTGTACACTTTTTTTTCAGACACCTTGAAATATTTATTTTATCATGATTCTTATCAATGTTTAGATATTAATTAATATTACACGTCAACGGTTTGTCTTGTATATAAAATTTTCTCAAAAATTTCGTAAAAAATATGCAAAAAGATCTTATTCATTATTTTACAACTTTCGGTCGCCGACTTTTTTGCTACCGTTTTTAAAATTCATTATTGTTAAAAATAAAAATGTCAAAATGTTCCGACCGAGAAGGCATCAATTAATATTCTACAAAAGCTGATGCGAATACATTGTGGAATGGTTACAAGTTTACACCGAGAATTATATCTAGTGTCACCCGACCAAGCTTTAACTGCATAGGGAAATTTATGTATTCGTAGATTTAAAATAACATCATCACACATCAAAAACAGAAATGAGTATTTCATTTTAACTAAAAAAATTAAGATAGAAATCATCACGCTCGCAATTTGAAAATTATTTAGAAATATCACATTTATCGCTTCAGGCAAATGGGTGAAATAGTTAGCGGTATTTCAGTCTTGAATTTGGCGAATAATTCGTGAATGCTAGCCAAAGTTTGTTCGCTTCTGTACTCCTTGGTTATGTACAACATTCTGAGTCGTCCCTCCGAGTGCGATTCCAACACTCCCCACTGTCGGAGCAGTCGCAGGCAATTTTTAATTGCGTCAACGGACATGGCTTCGCCTGCAAATGTTGAACACATACATATTAGATCGAAACTCGGTCTTGGCAATAAATCTCAATTAATAGTCTATTTAACCCTTTAGGTGACACCGAACGATATATCGCCAGGTGGCAAAAACCCGCCTCAGGGTTAATATGCCGTTTAGCAGCTATTAGATTATGCAGCAAAAATCACCGAGGACAAAATCAGAGAACTGGATTTGGCCACACATCCTTAGTAGGAAATATAATTTATTCCCTCGATTCCCTCCATGAAAAAAAATACAAATATAATTACCATATTTGCTATCTCCTCTGTCTAATGCATCTTTTAATTCTACTCTGATTTCTTTAACTAAATCTGCTTCGCTTATCCCGTTTTCGGGTAGAAGTATATTTGGTAAACAAAAAGTTGTCATGCAATAGGCCTCAAGCAACGGCCGTAAAACTGTCTGTAACTGGAATCTGAAATAATTTTTAGAATAAATTATTTGACACGCTCATAGTTAATTTGTTCAAATTTTATTCTCACCTGCAATACTTTGCGTTGTCTTCGATATTGACTGCATATTCGGGATCGCGCAACGGACGATATTCATCACTGAAAATTTCGTCATCCATCGCATTTGGAAAATTGCGAATCCACATTTTACTGTCTGTTTGAGCACCCTAAACATAATATGCACACTTCAGTATTTCACGAGATCGTTTCGAAGAACGCTATTGAAATTAATTATCCACACCTGTATGTTTCTCAGCACATCTTTTTCAATTAGCCGTTCGATTCCTTCGTCTATCATGCTTTCTAATTTCTGGCAGGGCTTGCATAAAATGAATTCTTGCGACATGATTTCGCAAAGCTGCAATGATACGTCGACTAATTCACTGTGCCGTATCCGATAATCAATCAAAGATACTTTGGCAGATGTGACAATTGATTGCACAGCCGTAACTGAAATGATAATAAATTAATCACCATACGAATCAAATAATAGAATAACGCATCTATAATTTAAAGAAAATAGATTTGTACCGATAATACTCTGGATTGCATAGTGCGGTAATAAGCAGTTGCTATAATAGCACAGTTCTATAATATTTGGCTGAATTAAAACCGGTCTCACTATGGTCTCGTTTATGTTTTTCTTTTTCGTAATCAGCCCCGTGCCCAGCAGATTGATCTACGGATTGAAAAAATTAATTAAAATGCGATTCATGGGCGACGTGCCGAAATGAATCAATTTATCAACGTACTGCGTGATTTACAACGTCGATAGGTTCGCCCGAATATCCAACGTCTCTATTGGACGATTGCAATTCGGTCGTCAGTTTAGAAAAGGCGTCAACCAACGTGTCCATGGAGCAACCGCTTCTATACTTGGTCAATAATAGAAAAGCGACAGCATTCGTAGACATAATGGCAGTCGCTTCCGAGCTATCTAAAATTGTACATCAGAATAAACATGACAATGGAGCACATCTTTGAATATTTATGATAATATCAAGAAAACAAATGCAAATTACCATAAACGAGATGTCTTGCAATGGCTTCGACGATGCCGCGTTGTTCTTCCACCACCACGTCGGTTCCGTACAGGCTGGAACAGCTTTGGCGCGAACTCAGACATCTCTCCATGCTCAGCTTCTTGACTGAAATGGGACCGTTGTCTCTCATAAAATTAAACTGGCCGTGCGACGGGCTTTTTAAGAACGGAACGGACGGCGATTTTGAAGTTTGTTGAAACGTCGTGACCAATTCCTAAAATAATAATCGTTAATATATATACGATATGTAACAAACGCTACATTTTACAGAAAATTAAATACTTTTATGGAGAACGGTTGATTGAAATCGATCCGAATATTTCCGTAGTGGGAATTTAATATATTCCAAATAGATTTCATAGCAACCGTGAACGATTCCATTTGCTTCGGCATCCCGCTCTGTTCTCGTACAAAATTTCCATCGACCAACTTATCATAATTCATCGACACAGGTACTAACAAAGCATCTTCGACCGTTCCGTCGAGGTATGCATCTACTATCACAGATAATATTCCACCTAAAACGCAAAACAGTGATTCATTTATTATTTTGACGGCGAATTTTAAACGTCGGAAACATATCAAAGGACGTTTAGTTACCCTTTGGCAATAGAGGTTTGCCGGTTCGGCTTCTGCCACCTTCAATGTAAAATTCAATGTTATGCTGAGCCTGCAGACAATTCATAATATACGTATGAAGAGCGGCTCTATAGATAATATCCTTTTCAGATCCGTTGGTGTCTAACCGTCTTTTAATATAAAAAGCACCCAGTCCCCTCAACAACCAGCTAAAAACATACAAAAGAACGATTAATCAAAATTGATTAATAAAAATATAACCGATGAATATAATTATAATTATTATTTACCCGAAAAGTGGAATCTTCAAGTTGTCGCCGGCGGCGACCAAAGGACAACGTATATTATTGTTCAATAAAATAAATGTAACGAGAATATAATCGAGATGACTTCTGTGCAAGGGCACGAATATCAGCGGTAGCCCCGAATCACCGGCTTTTTTCAACATATCTATCTGCGTTGGACACGCCGCTATCGACGAAATAAAATACGGCAACAGTTTGTATAATGTCCACGATGTCAATCTAATAAAGCAACGATTATCTCATTATTGTATACATCTATCGTCATAAAGAAAAAGTGTTATCAAAAGATTTATTAAATTACCGCAGGAGGAAATCTGAGAGTGCCGATCGCATATTCTCAACTATCTTAACAGCTCTGTTGTTATCGGATTTATTTACGGATGCATAAGTCGCTTTGACAATCGCTTTATCTTGATTAGAAGCATCATTCTTCTGATCTTCATATTTGGCCAGCGTTTCTTGGGTCACTTGCTCGACTGCCTCTTTCAATCGGTCATCGTTTAGCACCTGCGAATGATTCAAAACGTGAATACAACAATCTCACATCGACGAATAAATGAGACCAATAAACTTACGGCTTTGGAAACTTCTTTATAGTCATATTTGCGTACTCGGTACGCTTGGACGAAATCACAAAATGTTTTGGCAAAAAATCCCGTCTTTTCGTCATGATTTCGACCAAAATTTAAAATGTTTATAACATTTTGCCTTTTTTGAGCATTGCTGACCAACGATTCCTGAAACAAAAAACGACACCAATTAATGTGTTGTTGCGACATTTTCAAACTTCCAATAAACTATAACGAATCTATTCATAGCGCGGTATGTATGTCGACCAGATATTGAATAAATACCTATTGTCAACACATGTCTGCAATAAAGAAGATCGTAAACAAGGTAGCAGTATGCAATTTAAAACAACGTAAATATAAGTAACTTTCGTCGGAATAATGGATAATCAAAATAATTTTATTATAAATCATATAAATAAAAATATATTACATTAATAATAAACTTATCATTTCTAATCTATACTAGATTAATTTTCACAAAAAACTCTGTAATCTTAACGATCTCCGATGATTTCTAGTCGAACGACTATCGAATCTAGTCGAGCGACTATCGAATTGTAAATAAAGAAAACTTAACTCTCCAACTTTACAATACATTGTTCATAATCATAACTAAAACTTATTCAGTAAATGGATTATATAGCTCGTGATGAATTGGGATAAATGGACTTTACATAAATCTTGGAGTTAAATTAGATTTATATTTCGTGAGATAAAATATACGATTTTTTTATTATAGTCAATTTTCGATTCATCACTGTTTGACGCACACATATTTTTTTGTTATAATTGATTATAACAATGTGCATTATCCCTTTTTGAAAAATCGCAGACATAGTCTATAATTTGGATCATCGTTATAATCTGAATCATTGTCATCATCTCTGTTAATGATTCTTGATATTTATTAATGAGATTAAAAATTAATCCCTGTTATAAATTTGTTTAATTGCATTAATTGCATTAATCTCCAATTGTCTAAAATCTGATTTAAATATTATTCGAGGAATAGTTCAATGATTGAGTTTTTCGTTGCTCTTTACCCAGTAATAGATTTTGGAACTGAGAATTACTGCAACGAACTCACGTCTAGTTGATTTTTGGGACAATAAGATTTATTTTGAGCGGTGGGTCGTCAGCCCTCATCCTATCCATCTGTTGACAAGCATCACTTGAAATTCTTGGTAAGTTCACCAATCTGAATATTATTTCGACTCGGCAACGAGGCAACAAGGCAATCATAATTAAATTATCATTATTTACAATTTAGGACGGTTAATTTTAGTAGAGATACGATTAATGAATTAACCTTTTAGTTTGGTTATGTCGATAGGTAGGCAAAGCTATGGAAGAAATTTTTGTTGAATATAATGAAAAATATTGATGGATATATATGGTGCTACCGAAGAATGTTGAAGATTCTTCAATTATTTGGAGAAAAAACAAGAACATGTAGATCGCTTATGTCTATGTCATCATCATCATTTGCCAGTCACAAGACTCTCACTCGCTGAGGGCATGGACCTTACCAGACTCTCGCATGGTAGTTGAGGCCAAAGGAACCTGGGTCTCACACGTGACGTGAGGGATCCCTTTTCGTGTCCATACCGCGGGGACCCGAGCCGTCTTGGTATGCGGTTTTTTGTAAAGAGTTTCCCTCTCTTGGTCATTGCTAGCATTGGACGTACATCTTCTACCATGTTGGTATCGGACTTTACCCTCTCGACCGTGTCCAGGCAAGTAGGAGGGGGTTTGTCTCGGTATTCGTTTGTTCTCTTCTCTAAGAGTCACGAGTGACAAGTAGCGAGCGACCACACACACACACCTATATAGATATACACAGGCATACATATGCACATCTGCCCAAAACAGGTCTCAAGTGGCGGTCGCCAGTGATTATTAGCCCTGTCGCGCAATAGCAATCCTTTCATCATGGGAAAGACCTCCTCAGAGGGTCCCCTAGAAAGAAGGAAGAGGAGCGAAAGCATCGAGACTAGACCGATTGTTGGTCAACAGATTAGGGTTTTCCTTCCCAGGGTATACTGGCTCTGTGGTGAGAAATCCGTTAGAGACCAGATTTATTTATGCACACAAGGATATGTGTACATCAACATGTAGATATTTTTGCACTGTTTTGTTGGGTATTTATGAAAGTTCAATTGGGTCCCTAGTCAACTCTATGCAGGTTTAGGGGTAGCCACCAAGAATTTATCAGAAATGTCTATGTATAACATGTGATTATTACTACTAATATGTAGTTTTTTTTAAATTATTGATTGTATAGTATATATCTTGTTCCAATAGCAACGTGTTTTCAGTAATACTCGGCAAGGTTGACGATCTTTTGTTTTGAGTGTTTGGGAGTTTCATATAAATACACAATTGTGTTATCTAAAAAAAAAAGTCAAACTATTTTTAATAATTGAATAGACTATAGAGAGAAAAAATTGGCGATTCGAGCTCGACTCGATTTAATTTTCATTGTGTTATTTGGGCATTGTAAACAGAATGACTAATGCAATTCGGTGCAATGCACTTTGTAAAAAGGTATCGACAATAGCGATTCTATGGCGGGACACAATAGCGATTGTGTCGGACGAGACAAACAGGCACGACGAAAATCACAGGTAAATTTGTTAGCTGGCATAGGAAAATGTATTGCACTGAAACGACGAGCAATAACAGTGACAGAGGCGACATTCTCGGCCATATTTCGGCCACATTCAAACCTACGTAATGGCGGGAATCGTGGAAACCGCGCCAGTGGTACATTCCTTGCATAACACTGTCGTCAGCGCCGCCGGCAGACGGGCATCACCGTTTGGCAGCGAGGGGCCGGACGTCCGTCGGCCGAGACGCCAACTCCGCGACACTGCCGGACGCTCCGGCCACGGAAGCCGATCAAGGAGACCACCGGTCCGATCGGAGAAATTCTCACGAAACTCGGCGATGTCAAAAAGTCAAGAATTCAACAGCGAAACAACAATGGAGACGATTTGCATAATCGCAGTCGAGCACGGCGCAGCACGTAACTTGCGTCTTCGGTTTCGTCACTTGGCACCGAGCACAACGAACGCGAGACGCCACAGGTGAATCGTTGCGGAAAATCGATTTTTGTGGATTTTGCACAAAATCACGCGCAGGACGTCGGAAAACCTATTAAAAAAGTAATAATACTAGAACTGCAACAGCGGTTATCGCGACGAGCGCGATGACCTATTTTCGCTATCGACTCTGCAAACGTGGGTCAAAAATTTCTGCCACCTTTCCCACGAATCTATCGAAAGTTTCGTTGACAAAATTAAATTATATTCGTTTAATTTGCGCTTCCCTTGATACGGTTATATTTAGACGAACGCTGAAAGTCGACGCGATCAGAAATAGAGCAGCATCCTCAGTGGCCAGCCGTCCGCAAGAGATGGCACTTTGTGTAGGAAATTAACAAAAAAAAAACTCACTCTGCTGCCCGGAGTGCAGCGGCTGCAGCACATCCCCATCAGGGGCCTCGCGGCCACGGTTATGGCGGACATCTTCGTCGGTAATTCTTTAATTTGATACAAATTAGCATCTCTGGCCTGAAAAAACAATATTCCTAAAATTGACAATCCAAATAGCAGACGGCGGCAAAGAACGTGTCCAATCACCTGTTTCAACGCGTCCTTTTCGATGTTCTGCCTCCTTTTCTGTGTCGAGACTTTGCGCAGCGCTATGCCGGCGGGTCTCTGGCCGCCGATGGCTTCCTTGGCGTCGCTGTCTTTCACCAAAGAATTCTGCCTCCATCCAACGTACGCCTCCTGGAGACGCGCAGATATGACGTCCACCATGGTAGAGGCCCTGCGAAGCAAAAAGACAAGGACGCAAGTCAACAATCGATCTATTTATATGCGCATATGACAAACGCAACGAAAGTGCAAGACCCTCGAGAGGTCGTGCAATTAGATCCGAGCTGCGGTTATGTCGACCAGATCTTTGGACGGCGCCGTCGACGTTGGAATCCATTGCAAGAAGATTGCGTCCACCGAGCGGATATATATTTTTTCTATTTCTAACAGTACAGAAATACTATATAACGATGACCTTGCGTGTTTAGAAGCCAAAAGTGATTCATAAATTGGTATTACTCAATTTTCCTCAATCGCAAAACGAGACGCTCAGGTGATTCCGAAATCTCATAACGTTGTTTATCATCAAACAATCCGAAATTATGTTTGGCAATTTGTGTTTTTAGCCGGCATATTTGTCACATTTCATAAATTACTGTTTTTTGAACAACTCGTGCTAAAGCAATTTTTTGCGCATATTAAAACCGTTTAAGATGTTTATACCGAGGAGGTAAATTTAGATTTTTTATTACAATAAATATGATAACATTGCAAAAAAAGCAAACGTTTTTGCCAATCATCTAAATTTCGACACGTGAATAACTAATTTCAAACGTTCAATAGAATGAGTCGTTATGAAGATTATAGGAGTTTGGGTTTTTTCTGTGCATATTTATGATTTTTAACGACGATCAGTGAAAGTTTTATATCAATAACATAAAAAAAATCCGTCGGCGGTTCATCGGTGAACCTATTAATATGAATTCACATATTCGTTTAGAATTTATATTAACACTATATAGTCCGATCACACAACTTGTGTGCGATCGTTCCGCCAACGCTTAGAGGGCGACTACACACAGCTTGTGTTATGTTTTTTCAAGCGTTAGTGGCCGATCACACAACAAATGTGTTGTTTTTTATTTTCGACCATAATTCAGAGATCTCAAACCTTTTCAGTGTGGGTCATATTTAATTTTATTTTAACACAAATCGCGTAACGGCGCGGATTGTATAGTGTTAAATCAAATCTATATACCACTTAAGTATAAACCTAAAATCAATATCGCCTAACAATCTTTCTTAATCATCAAGTAGCGAAAAAAATAAGAGTAATTTCAGTTTTTTAAGAGACAGTAAGTTTTGTAATCGGTATTTCAATTCTTCAAATTTAATTACTAGTGCTTTTATTGCCGAATATTTCATGGAAAAAATTACAACCTTTACTGGGATTACGTATAGAAATTTCGTTGTTATTATTTGTCATTTACATTTTTTTGGAAAACTCTGCAAAGTATTATTAAGGGCTTCGGAATAATCGAGCCGCCAATTTTCTGAAACACCCATCTAGTTAGTGATTGAAAAAATCGATCATTCAGCTGAGGAAGAAATGCATATACTGATCCCTAAATTTGCATATAAATAGATTTCTTGAAATATCTCGTAATTCGAAGGAAAAACATATTAGAAACGACTTAAATAATACTGCGAAAGCGAGGCTCCCTTAATGTTTTTTGAAAATCGGGTAGACCTGGACTCTCAGATAGAAAAAGAAAATTGGTGGTACAAACAGCGGTTAGTAACACAAAAAATCAGTAGAAGAGGTCCTACAAATGATGAATCTCTTGCAAAAAATGGTGCAAAGGCACAGTGTTGGGCTTCACAAAAGAGTCACAATAAAAAAAATGCCCAAGTTTCAGAAACAACCCCGATACAATTAATATTGATTACAAAACTTTTTTTAAAAATATGTTTGTAATATAGAGCGACTATTTGCTTGTAACACGCTAGTGTAAGTGCTGCTTTTTTGTACCAGCGAGAACATCTCGGCAGCCGAAGGGTTCTATATTACAGAAGAGGATCATTATAAAGTAATAAAAATCCTCTTTGGTGTCGGAAAGCTGCGGATTAAGTGTGGCGTGAGATAAAAAGGTTGAATAACACTGCACTATGATTTGCACAGAGCAATAACTGGAGCACTCTTACGAGTTTATAAGTTATAAAGACCGCGTAAATCGAGGAATTGTTATTGAAAAGCGAACGGTCAGTATCGGTTACACTGCAGAACCGCACCGATACGTCTGCACGATGGAAACCGCGACGGACACCGATTTAGACAGCAAATCATGGATCGCGGTCCGCGTCGGCACTCACATGCGGGCCGTCGCACGAAGTCGACTCTTCGACTCTTCGACTGGTCGACTCGTCGACGGCCGCGACTCGGGCTCTACTGCGCGGCGATTGCGGTCGGCCAACTGCGCCGGCAACTGTCTGCAATTGGAAAACTCGAGCGGACCATCCTCTCTCTCGGCGGATCGTACTTTTCGTACGCAATCGTAGTTTTCGCTCATAAAACCGCCGATCAAAATTCGTTGACCAAAAACGGCGCTCTGGAACGGGGCCGCGGCCTGGAATCGTTCACCGTATACTATTTTTCACGATTAACAATCTCGCCTTCGGAACGTCCAATCGCGGTGGGACGATGGAATTTTAATTGTCGGACGAGTGGCGTGCAGAGCCGTCGACGCGATGCGGAGGGCACCGCTGCCTACTTCTCTGCGAGGTCCGAACGGAGGAATACCGGAAGACCTCAAAATATTGGGGGTCAATCGAGAACTGTCTAATATACACGAATAGAATTAATAATTCGAGATTGCCCTCGGTCGGGAGGACAAGAACATATCGACACTATATTACGATCTGCGTAGTCACGTGACGGAAGTGTTGTCGTCTATATTCACGGCATTAACTGCAGTCGGACGGCGCGACAAGTACGCGGAGTTCGAAAACGCATCTTTGGGCGTGTAGCCAGCTTTACTATTTCTAAAGACCCCTTATATGAAAAAAGAGTATTTACAAATATGAAAGAGTAGTCTACATTTTTTTTTCTGTCCGGTCAGATAGTCAACCGTTCGATATTCTGGAAGTAGTCATCGATGAAGATACGTCGAGAAGGTGAAGTTTATTGGAAAAAATGAAATTTTGTTCTATGTTTAATCTTAAATGCTTTAATTCATTAGCTTGAATGCTTGTCTTCGAATTACGTACTTCTTTAAAGATCGAAAGAGTAAAATGTTTACTTTTTATTTACAAATCTGTAAACAAAAAGTTAAACATTTCTAATTATAAGAAAACTATTTGAAAGCGTGCATTTCATGTACTCTTGAGTATATTTAGACCATTGAGTGGCCATATAAGATGTGCACAATTAACCGATCCGTCACGGCGGCTCGAAACCAACGACGTTGCCCGATGGGGTCTATTTACTATGTAAAATAGACCCCAGCATTTCAAGTCAAGATATACTAACTTAAGATGCTAAAAAATGAGTTATTTTACGAATAAAAATAGTTATTCATAATTAAGGATTATTTTACTAATCAATATGACGCGTAAGTAACGCGCGAACTCGGCGATGTCCCGCCGCGACCGAGGCACGCTCCTGTCTCGTCGCACTTATTATTTTGCAATTGCGGACAATAAAGGTCAATGATTATTTATTCTTTAGACTTTAGACTTAGACAAATACAAAACGTTTGGGGTCTCAAATAGACCTCATCGCCACGGCAAGGTGACATGGAGAGCAATTTTTTTATATATGCTTAGAGAATTACTGGTTTAATTATAGAAAAACAAAATATTCAGGCAAACAAATTAGCAAACAGGACGCAAACGGGTAAATAAATAATGAAGTTACTCTTCACCAGAATAATTAAAACAGTGGATTCTTTAAAAGAAATACGTACGTAGCCAATGAAAATAGGAATCAAATTGTATCGACCGTGCGTATATTACAAAAGTCGAAGACTAACTAAGCAACGAATTTGTGTTTCTTTAATTTCCCCTTCTCCTTATTAGTTTTCGGTTTAGCCATGTGGGGGATAGCCGGTGTGCATGAAGCTTTACGAACGTGCGCTCGGCTGACGCGTTGTTGGCATTAATTACTAAGAAAAGAAAAAAATAGGACAAAATAGACGTCGATTCGTCCGTTCTGCAACACAGTCGGAGGTCGTCACCGCCGAGGACTTCGGCGACTTGTCGATAATTGGTAGTTTCGAGTTCTGCATCGCAACGGCGGTTTACAGAGCTATGCTAATCACCCGCACGATTGCACCGGTCCGATCGAATTAGAGGTCCTCACACAGTCGGTGGTCAAGAAAAATGTAGTGCAAGCCGGCCGGCAAGTGCATCGGGTGCTGGAACCAGTTGCCGCCGAAGACGTTGCGCAATGCTTGGGCCGAGTCGTCGACTGTGGCAAGGTGAGCCGGCCCTACGCACCGGCCACAGACAGATACTCCGATCGGATTGTTGGAAAACGCACTCTGGCATGTACCGCACCCATATTGCAAATCTAAACATGATTATCAAGAAAAAATGACAGACAGACATTCTAGTCGCACTCGGATGTACAGTGGACCCCCAATTACACAATCCCGAATTACACGCTGAGTTGAAATATTCGCCGTCCCGATTTTAGTGTTAGTGGGGGGTTAACTGCATCTTGCTATTTACATATTTTTGCCTGGGATTGAAACAAAGAAGTCAACATCCCTCGGGTGATTCGGATAGATAGTCGGCCACCGGGCCCATTCATTCCGTAGAAACTCATTAACGAATGTTCCAAACGGTAGAGCTTTTGTAAAAATTACAAAAAAATAATTAACATAGATATGCTAAAATGTATTCATAGTGACCATTATTTACTAATAATCTGCAGTAATTTTGGCGACCGATCGTACTCGATAATGGGAATTACCCCTCGCAGGTATAGGACATCCAAAAATGGGTGTTAACCGTTAACACGTTTCGTTTCTGCACGTGTACTAAAAATCGTGAATCAGGACAACTACAAAGCATTTTTTTTCATAATTTTAATTTTGTTGAATTATTTTATGAATACGTAAATCATACTTTTTATTTTTATTTAATAATAATATGTGTCACGGAGTTATTGAAATATTTATTGAAATAGCTCCAACCGATACAAAATAAATATAACCACAATCAGTAGGAGGAACCTCGGACAACCTTCTCGAGGACAAAGAAACCGATTGACTGTCCAAAAAATATGGCCATACAAAATATAACTCATCAGCTAACTAATTTTTCTAAGAATTTATTTAACTTAACGATAAATTTAAATGAAAAAAATGTTGGGTCAAAACGGGTCATCTAATAATTTTAAGGTAAGTATGTGAATCCATATAAACGTATATATTTTCATATCAGTCACGGCGGGTCGTATGACATGAATGTATGAAAATAGACCCCAAACATTTCAAGTCAAGATATAGATAAATTCTTTGACATTTGTTTTAACCTTTACCACTCTGGATGAAAAAAAAATACGAATTTGAAAAAAATATATATATATTTTGGAAAACAGAATTAAAAACATCTATAATATAGTTTTTTTTAATTTGTGATTTAATCATTTTACTAATTAAAATTAAAAAACTCAGTTCATTAGTTTTGGCACACTGTCTGGGAATGCTGACACGAGTTCATTCAAATGTGTATGACAAGTTATGGAATAAAAATGTGGTTCACTTTGTTAAAAATATTTGCTTATTTGTACTTAAATAAAACGTTTGCTTTAATTGAGTTTTATATTCATAATTTTTATTACGATAACAATTATAAATTCTATACATATAATAGGAAATATTCGCAGATAATCGAATGTAAATTCTTGGTACAATTTCTTTAGGAACAACTGGTAAAGGGAGTTTATACCTGGAGTTGATTGCGACATACGCCTACTTTTTTAACATGGACATGCCGGTAGGGTCTAATAGGAAGTTTTAGATTTTTTTATCGAATATTTTTTTAATATAAATTATACATTTGTATAAAATCGTCCTGAAAATAAATAATCGTTGCCCGTAATTGCGAAAAAGAA
This sequence comes from Philopotamus ludificatus, assembly GCA_022495035.1. NCBI lineage: Eukaryota > Metazoa > Arthropoda > Insecta > Trichoptera > Philopotamidae > Philopotamus > Philopotamus ludificatus. Next base: position 24,874 of record JAGXCT010034743.1, read on the forward strand.
TATTCACGAGAAACAAAACGTTTTTTTTCTTGCATCCGGTGCTATATAATATCTATATATATAGGTCTATAATAGACCCCATTCGAATATTTACCAATAATTTTCGGGTCGCCGCAATGGAACGGTTAAAAAAAACATTTATACCTAGTTGCAAAACATCTGTTGGCTGAGAATTATCCCACACCCGGGTAATATACCCCGGTGTTTAAAAACCAACGTATTACAAATAATATATTAATATTTTATTGTTTATTTTGATGGGTTATTATGAATGATGAAATTAAATACAGTCAGCACAATTCTTTTCGTAAATTATATTAATGAATAACAACAAAAATGTCATAAAATAATTTGAAGCCGATGAAAAAACAGTGCGGCTAATTTTAGGAAAAAATATATACTCCCCGTTACGAATAACATTGAGACATATGTCATTTGAAATTTAATAATCCAATAAATACTTTTTTGAACATTATACATCCGGTGTGTTTGGAAATGTCCAGTATAACATTGTCCTCTTCTATCCCACCTGTTCTAATTCTTTTAATTGTATGTAATTGGTTGGAATGGCAATTACTTAGCATCGTCGCTACTCTTTTTTCCTTCTAAGCTAGAATCATAGTATTCTCACTTCCATACGCTACAGTCTTTTTACGTCATTTGTAAAAAGTTGTATTTGATTTGTAAAAAGTTGTATTTATTTTGTAAAAAGTTGTATTTGATTTGCAAAAGGGTGCATTTGAATTGTAAAAGGGTGCATTTGATTTGCAAACGGGTGTATTTGACGTAAAAAAACTGTATTACTTTATTTTGTTATAATTTTGGTTTTTTTATAGCAACTGGCAAATTTTTTTATTGGTCATTATTGTCCCTGTTAAATGTGTTTTTAGTTTCAATAATTCATCGGAAGGTGGAAGACTGGTGTAAAATCTGTCGGTATACACATGATAATCCTCGGCTTCTGAAATTGTTTGCAAAAGATTGTTATAAAATTGCAAAACGATTTTGGATGTAAACTGTAGGTCAGGTCTAGTAAGTTTCTCAGTCGTAAGCGAGCCGTAATAAGGTATGAATGAATATATACAGCCACTACTAGAATCAACCAATACATACAAACGAATAGCCCATTTAGTTGGCTTATTGGGATTATATGTCATAAAACAATTTTTTCCCTTAAAATTTACAATAGATTCGTCAACCACTATTTCTTTTCCAGGGAATAGGTGTTCTTTAAATTTTTCGTCTAAATGCTTCATGTAAAAATCGACTTTATTTATTCTATATTGAGGACTAGTTTCCTCGCGATTGATATCTTGGTTGTTATGTAAATCTAACATCCAAAAGATTTGTAAAAAAAACACTCTCTTTTAAAGATCGTACTAAAAAATGGCGAAAAATAATCCTGCAAGTCTAGGCGAGGTCTAACTCCCATATTTAAAATCACACCCAAAAATGCTTTAAATTCAAAAGTATCATAGAATTTTAAAACAAAACTTTCACTGATTTTACTGTATCACTATGTTTATCAAATAATTATGTAGGTAATGGAATTAAAAAAATAATAATTCCACAATACAAAAAAATAGGGTCACAGGACACAGCTTCGGACAACTTTCCGATATGAAGAAACCGACAGACTGCTCCAAAAATTATTCTATCACCGATAGTAAAATTAATTATTTTTTTTGAAAAATTATTAGACCAATTTATCAATTTTTTGATGTCGTGGATTTAACAAATTTTGAATCCTCTTCATCTTCCGTTTCCTCGCTAGAGTATACATATTTCCTAATCATAATAATATACATAAATTATAATCATATTTCCTAATCATAGTCAAAAGTATCATTGAATTTGAAAACAAAACTTTCATTATTTTTATTATTTTCCATACTTTATTTTTTAATTATAAACTCTATTTCACTGATTTTACAGTTTCACTATTTTTATTAAATAATTATAAATGTAACGGAATTTAAAAAAATAGTTCCACAATACAACAATCAGGGTCACAGTACCGAAGGCGGAGCTTCGGACACCCTTTCCGATATGAAGAACCCGACTGACTGTTCCAAAAACAATGGTATATGAAATATATCGATAAATGCACACATATTTCTGAGAATTTATTACGCGTAAATATAAATATATATAAAAAATGTTGGGTTATTCCATGTTGCAACCCTTTTCTATATTTAGAATCAATAATAATTCGTAAAATTTACCTGCGCCCTATTGAAATCGACGCGCAAACTTATTCCGTCTTTGGGCCATAACTGCTGGCCTTCAGAGTGGAAAAGGTTAAAAATGGATCGATAAAAAACATCGCACCTGTGCTAATGGAAAATAATATCATTTTTATTTTTTTTTGCAATTGCGGAAAATTAAGATCAACGTTTATTTTTAATATTTATTCTTTAGACTTTTTTAGACATATACAAAAATTGAGACATATAGGATTTATATTAAAAGAGTTATTCGAGAAAAATAAAAAACCTGGGGTCCCAAATTTACCCCATCGGCACGGCTAGGTTAATGTAAAATCAGCAATGAACTCGTGAAAATAAATAATTGGTTTTATTTGAAGAAGAAATTTGCTGCAGTATATTTGACATTGATTTTAAACACGAATGAAATTCTTGCCACGATTTCTGAAATTTTAACATGGCTTTGAGAACTGCGACTTAGAATTCTTATTTTTTTCGCTCGTCCATAACTAATTCATAAGGGAAAAGACCCTTTCTACGAGTACATTAGTGCCCGGCAGACACAAAATATATTTACTAATTATACGAAAGTTTGTACGTTTCAAATTATTAGCTTGAAAGTGGAAACATGGCCTGTTGAAACGTTTCCAGTGTTCCATTCTGTCATTTTGGTGTAATGTTTGGAAATAAGTGAATACTCATCAAATACTTCTGTGTCTTGTTCAGAATTAATAAATCCTTTTACAATCAATTCATCCATTACACTTTGAATTTATTCCCACCTATGCGTTTTAGTTAAATTCGAATAGTTTTATTCTTCAAAGAACAAAAATTCCGAACGGAGGGATAAAGATACATAATACTTTGTTTCGAGGCCGAGGGTTGAATTGATTAATTTCCTTCGTTGCTTCAATTGCAAAAATACATTCGTCAGAATTCATAATAACGTCTGATTGTTGGTCTTAAAATTCTAAAAATTTGACTTATGAGTAGAGACACGTATTTTAGCATCTATTTTTTTTAAAAAATAGCATTTAAAATGACAAATTTTAGCATCTATTTAGCGTTTATTTCTTAATTACGAATTTGATGCAAAAAAGTCTAATTTATACATAATTTTTTAAACGATATACAATATATTGATATAAAACATTTGAAATTAAATGAAATACAGGAATGCCTGCCGATTAAAAAAATGATTAAAGTTTATCGTGAGCATGTTTCTATTGATGTTGTTAATGTTGTAAACAAAGGTAAGTTTCTTATTACCGATATCGTTTCATCAATTTGGTATCTAAAGGTTGAACAGATGATTTAGAGTTTCATAAAACACATTCGTTTCATGTATATTTAAATGTGACTCGAGATTTAATAAACTTTTAAGGGAAACCGACTTAAGAATATCTATTAATTCTAGTTTGGTGTGTTCGTCTGTTTCATATATGGAAAATTTCGCATCTATTCGCAATTTTCAAAATTTCGCAATTATATCGCTTTTATCGCTTCTATGTCGCATTTATCGCAAAATGCGATAATCACGTATCTCTACTTATGAGCCATCGTAAAAAGAAACGAACTAAAACAGAATATTTTTTAGGACCTGTGGTTCGAAGCGTCAGTCAATACTGCAACACAGTTGCATTCGCCGAGGCTATTTTTTAATTCGCCTAATTTACCTGCATCTTATTGAAATCGGCGGGTAAACTTATTCTGTCCTGAGCTGCCTAGCAGTCTTTTGGGCCAGGAGTCATGGCCTTTAGTACGAATATATCAATATAACTCGATTATTTAGGTATACATAGTACATACTTGGGCAACGTACTAGCAACTAGCAACTGCGCTAACAGAGCGTAGTGCATACCCTTGGACGAGTTGAAATTGATATGGCTCGATCAAAGAAGTGCACGGACATCAATGAGCGAAGATCAGAAACAATTAACGGTTAAAGGTAAAATGTTCAATTTCGTGCAAACGAATACTTTGTTCATTTCAATCATGTATTATAATTTCATTTATTGATAGGTTCCATTATATGTTAATTTATTTGTTGACCCCCACGAATGCGAACCGTCCTTGAAAGAACGTGTTGTCAACAAAAATAATGGTTTCATGAAAAATGTTTTCAGTCGAATATAAAAAATCATCCTAGGATAAACTTTTAACTGTACAATCAGTTCATAACTTTCATCAAATATTCCCTGCAATAATAACATAAGAGGATACAGTCGATTTCGTGACTTTCTTTTGCCAAAGATGAGACATTGAAAGAATTTGGGAAAAATTACATCTATATACAAAACAAAATACCCAAGAAATTATTCAAAAATTAATAAGTTTAATACATATTTAATAGATATAAGGAAGTAGATGAAGAGATATTATTGTATAATTTTTATTTATTGTATAATTAGCTAAACAACTTAATCTGGATGTTGACAATAAATATGTAATTCAACTATTCGAAAATGTTGAGGAACTCAAAAAACGAAGACTTGGAAATTCAGTAAAAACTAGCAACAAAAAAATAAATAAGTTTTTAATACATTTTTTTTTAAATAATCACTCGGAGCTGAAATGAAAACTGAAAAACGGAAAAAATCCTAAAAAATTGACCAAAGTATCCTATTTACCTAAGAGTATTTTTTTGAGATCGCTTTCCAACGTCGATATATTTAACGTTATAACTAGAGTAGGAAAAAGGCAGAAGAATTTCAAAAAAACACTATAACGCTAGAATTTTGGAAAGTTTTTCATTAGAATTTTGGAAAGAGCAATACAAAATGTTTACTCGTTTAAGAATTGTAGGTAAAGACTAAAAAGAGGGTTTTAGTAAAACAATGATTTATAGTTGGGAATATCAATAATAGTAGGGAGTTATTCTAAACATGAAACAAAATCAACTGCATTAAATACATTTTTAAAGTGGCATTAAATAGATTTTTCTATGCAAAAAAGAACATGAGTTAGTATTCAAAACAGCTTCATTTTGAACTAATTAAAATAATAAAAAAATATTATTTCGCTTTCTATATGTTTTTTATGTAAATTCTTGATTAGAACAACTTCGATCGATTCATAGTTTTATGGTAATATATTACATATGTTGATTGAAGTAGAATGTCAACGGCTTCCAAAAATATTAATGGTATACATATGATATTTAGCAGAGCGCAATTGCTGAAACTTTGTAAACAATAATATTATAATACTTTTTTCGCAATTTTCAGAAATTTAATTATTGAGAACCTCATATTACAATATTTAAGAAAATATGTGATTGAATTTAGCATCATATTTATTTAATAAAAATGCATATAACTTATTCCAGTTTATGGCTAATGAATTAATTTGCATCTTGATGAAACATTTATGAAACGTCATAGATATCGAACAAAGAGCAGGCAATGTTTATATCCAAAAACATACGGAAATATAATAAGAAAAACTGAGTATCCAACGAAGGTCAAAGCTGTGGAAATATTGGTCTGGGGTCATAAACATCATCTCAATTCGCCCGTTAAAAATTAATCTATTTTTTTGCATACTAATTCCATCATTTTTAATGATCTTGTATAGGGATATGTACCTTGAACTAGAAAATAACTAGTCTGTACAAGGGCTAAATATCGAAACAAGGTCACAATACGAATACAAATTCTACCTAGTTTTATTTGACATGAATATTTTGCAAGTAATGAAAGTGAACAAAAAAATATAACGTCGTTAGCGTTTTTACAATAATTGCACGATTAGATTAACGCGCAAAACTGAAAAGAAAGTGCAATTATAATACGGATGAAAACAAAAGATTGAGGATATTGGGTGAGCGGTGAACTAATTATGTTTACAGATTGATAAAACAAAAACGCTTTATATGATGCTGTTATCAGATGACCGTTTCGTCTTGTGGCATATAAAGTGCAGCAGCGACACCAAAGGAGAGACGAGTGCATCTGCACCGATTGATCAATCGACAGATTGTTGTTCAGCAAATTCCAAGATTTTGACAATAAAAACGATACACAAACGAGATGATTTCGACAGATAATATTTTTTTTTACATTTATGTATATCGTAAATTTATTTCCGAAATATTTCCCCCCAGCCAAGGATACGAATCTCTCGATTAGATAAATCGGACGGATTTGTGATCGCAAGGTAAACAATGGAATCTGGTAATTGAACGAACACTATCTGCGATTGGTACAAAGCATACTCTTCCTCAGATAATGGAAGGTCAACGGGTGCATACAGTGATCGGTCGAAATTCTGAAACATTTCCGAGCTCGGAGATGAGGGGAAGATAAAATTTGATACAATTCAGTATTACACAATATGATTATCGCCGCCTAGTGACCATTGTTCCATTTTTTTCGGGCCTATTGTTTCATTTAACGACTTATCTAATAGAAAAACGATCGTTTAATTAGCTCAAAAAATAGATTCAATCGAAAGTTTCGGAAATTAATCAATATATAGAATAAATATTTAGTACGGCTATATCGCTCACACGTGTCGACCCGTTGAACTCGTTGACGTAATTCGATTTGGATCAATAAATCATAGAAAACGCAACTCGACTCCAGAATTTCACAGCCGCATATGTTTAGATGAAATATAATTTTACGCAGTCAACTTTCACTCGTGGCAGTAGTCGGCGCGTCGGTTAAGTGATTTCCATCGATTATTCAATGTCATTATCGAGTCGAAAGCGTCGGAAGGCATTATTAAAACGATACGAGCGAATCGTCCGATTCTGATATGAAAGAAAGTACGGCTGAATCCGAGCATTTTCGTATGAAAAATATCATAAGCCGGAAGTTGCCTCGGTATTTTAGTACAAAATCTTAATATGCAAAAAATGTGAAAGTACAGTCGCGGTGTTTTGAAAGTATTTCTGTTCCAGCTAATACGATAATTGGAGTTAGCGAGTTGATGAGGACCAATTGAACAATTTGCAAATCTTTTGTGACACAATTCATGTGCTAACTGAATCGGATTGGAATTAATATGGGGCGATCCGAGACAAACAATTATCTCAACACATCCACAAATCACAGTGCGAAACGATTAAATCCACATTAGATAAATTCAACCGATTTTATTGATAAAATAACTTAAATACGTTCGATTGTCTCGCGAGTTTTTGGGTTTAGCTATTTATTACGCGCGTAAAATAGAAAAAGATTTTTATTGTGAAAACTAAATGTATTTTAGTTATTTTCGTGTTTATGACGAAAGCCTTCGGATTTTCCCCCACCAAAAAAATTCAACCCCAAATCGATCGAGTAAATTCCAACGTGGAACTAACTAGAAGAAAATCAGGCGGGCTTGTGATTGAAGTTGAAGACATTCTGAGCTTATACAAAAGAGATTTTATTTATAAAAAAAACATTTAACCCAAACGACACTTTTTTTATTCATATAATTTAAATATACTAAAATATGAAAAATGATTGTTAAATCAATCCAAATATAATTTTAATTACATTGTTAGTAAAATGAGATAAATTTAAAATTATTACATTCGCAGCATTATCATATTATTTTTAATAAATACTCTTTGTTGCCAGTTTAAATAAAATATGAATGAATTTTATATGAAACGTTGATTAAAAGTGCAACGCCATGGATAGTAAATAAATACATGGCATCGTTTACCAGATCAAAGTTCCATATTTTAACTAGTCGATATGCATTGATTAATCATAATGTTTGAGTAATTAATTAAGACAATAAACGTCCAAAGTATAACGGGGGTCAACGGACGTCTCGCAAAATCACAAACCTTTTATTGAAAAGCCAATATATGACGGCAAAAAGTAGTATCAGTTCCACAAAGCCGGCCATGTCGACTGGTTTAAATCACACTTTACACACGCCACTGAATAACTATATATCACAATGCGATACGAATCACTATAATAAATTCATAACGATGTATTATCACATTAAAATATTGTATGTGTGATTGCGACCGCCACGAGGAAGCGATTGAATCGACAAACGCTCCACTATCGTCGATAATATTTACTAAAAGATAATGAAATTAATTAACAAGCCATGACTTGACATGTGCAATTTTAGCAATTTTCCGAATGCAGGGCTCACGCCATCGACTGGCGACGACGAGTGCGTCGAGACTTCGTCCAACGACACACAAATGCAATGTTACTATGTGCGATCGCAAAGGGCGATTGATAACATATCGGAAATTAAAATGTGTATATTTATACGCATGTGAAAAAATTAACAATCGGGTCCAAAATCCGCCCCAGATTTTTCAGGCCAGATTAATAATGTTAAACAGATTTTCCGAAGAGATATTTAACCGTCGATCGGACTCGTATATATGAATCTATTTAAATGTGAAATGCTAAGCTATTCATTCATGTAAGCGTATAATCGATGTCAAGTATGAGTCTCCGTCGCGGCAGAGTGCGCACACTGAGTGTCGGTGTTGGACGCGACGACATTCTGCAAATGCACGAGATGTCTTGTTGCAGGGGCCCACCGCAGGCAACTGATCTTCTTACATTGTGACATCTGCCCTGGGTGTTTTCGCTTATTTGGACGAGCAAATCGACTGGACAAAGAGTACAACGTACGATAATAATCGGACCGGGCTTCCGAACGCGTGTGACGAAACGTCGGGGTTAAAGTTTCGGGCTAATCAGTGCCGACGTTCTCAACTGAATCACGCAAAATCCCCGACGATTCATTCCATCGTAAGTAAAAAAAACTCATTCACTAAAGAAGCATTGAAATCCGACTAGTCAGTTCTCGACCCGAACGAAAAGAAAAAAATCGTAAAAAAAACTCTTCTCGAGTCAAAATAAAAGTTTTATATTACTTTTGAAAAAATTAATAATAATTATTTATCATCCTTCACACTTAGCGAGAACCACATCAAACCGTGGTTTGTTGCGGTCGCATTACCACAAGCGTTCTATAGGCGAGGAATGAGCAACCGGCGGCCCGCGGGCCGCATGCGGCCCGCCACACTTTCTTGTGCGGCCCTACAAAGATTTTACATTTTGACTGAAAGCGATCACCGATCGAGATTAAATGATGTACGGTTAGAAAGCTGCTTGCGAGTTGCTGTGTCATCTATATCTGCAAATATAGACCAATCGATGGCAAGAAAGCAACGGCACATTTTTCGCCGTTTTTTAATACCTACTAGGTTTATTTTGTTAATAAAGCGATAATTTTAGTTATTATAATCGTTCAGTGTTTATATTAACATGCTGACCCGTTGTAAAAAAAGGTTGCCCGTCCCTGCTATAGGCGATGCATAAGGAATAAACTTTCAAAACGTTTAATTAACAGCCTAGCCGTACCGATGGGGTCTCTGATTTTCTCGAATAACTCGTCTAAAAAAGTCTAAAGAACAAATATAAATAATTATTGACCTTTATTGTCCCCTATTGCGAAAAAAATATAAAAACAGTAATATGTGTTTCGATTAGCACGATGGTGCGATGTTTTTTATCGCTCCGTACAGGATGCGAGCGAGAAAAAACACCGCGCATGTGCAAGTGAAACCACGTGCGACGAGACAGAGGCGTGCCTCAAATTATGAAGAATTCATCAATATCTTGACTTATAATATCTTGAAATATGATAGGGTTTATTTTCATACAAAATATACCCCGTCAGCCAGAGCCCTTGATTTCGAGCCGCCGTGACGGATCAGTTGATATGAATTTTGAAAGAATTACGGAACCTTATCCGGAAGTTGACAAGGAAGTCGTAATTAAACTTTTGAAAAATAATGTCAAAGAACTCACAAACTTGACTGAGATTTAGAAAGAAGGAGTTAAACAGGAAACCCCCGAAAAGTGCGAAATCTGGGCACTTATCTGTCCTTGACACTCACATGTATATATAAGTTACGAGTAAAACCGCTCCTGGATTTATAGCAGCCAAGAATCGTCTAACTCTTCTTCTCCGCGGAAATGCATCCGGAGAATTAAAATTGAAACCGTTGTTGATTTATCGATCGGAAACTCCTCGTACCGTGAGGAGTTTATTATTCTAAAAACAATTTACCAGTTTTTTGGTGAAAAAATCGCAAATCATGGATGACATAAAATTTATTTATGGACTGGTTTAAAACTTGTTTCTGTCCAGCAATAACAAAATATTGCGAGGATATTAAAGTTGAACCTCGAGCTCATCTGGTGTTGGACAATGCGCCGGGACATCCACCGGAACTTGAGACACTGTGCACTGATTTTCCCGTTGAATTCGTATGTTTTCCTCCAAATACCACTTCCATCTTACAACCTAGGGATCAAGGGATAATAGCAGCCTTTAAAGCCTATTATTTAAGAAAAACGATGCGCCAAATCATTGAACTGATGGATGTAATAAAGTTTGGTGGAAACTCGCTCATTTGTATCGGCATCGTCCGTCTATTTACTATGGAAAATAGACCCCCAAGTATTCCAATTCAATATATTGATGAACTCTTCACCAATATTCATTTTCCTCTTCTCTAGACTTTATCTGCTTATAACAAGTCGCAAATGTTTATTGACCTTGTCGCGCAATAGCAATCATTTCATTATAGAAAAGACCTCCTCAAATATATTGTTTAACAGGTTGGTATTTTCTTCTTTATTATCAATTTATTGTTCAAATTTAATTGCATTTTAGCGAAAAAGAACATGCACTTGAAAAATCTGCGATACGCAATTAAGAATAGCTGCTCGTCACTTTTTGCTATTATTTTTTTTTCTAAACTGGTTTTTTCTACATAAATCTACTGATTCATTAAATGCAAGGTTTCGAGCATTGAAAATATAATCTGTAGGAGTGATTGAAATTCAACATATTAATCATAAATTATAAATAAAGAGGGTTCTAAAAACTTGTCTAGAAAGTATCCCTCTGGAATACATCCAACATTCAAACGGTTTTTTGCGTTTTTTAAGAACCCATGGCCATCAAATGATATATAAGGAGTATTGTTTTCGCGATTTTTGATGGGGCACATATTTCTAGAACTAAACTAATGTGTAAAAAGTAAAGGGTATTCGTTATTTGCCATTTTAAATAAATAATAAGGAAAAAAATGAATGATTAAGCATTTTTATAAAGGATTTAATCAAATAAAATGTAATGATTGGCGATATATTAATGAATAAGTAAGAAACTACTGCCGCTGAATATGAATCAGATTTTAAATCAATCCTAAAAAATGGTTAGATTAGAAGATAACTGCTATATTAAGCTGTTTATTTAAATTATTTAAATACAATTTTCCGTGATCACACTGTGGTGAAATATTTGCTACATTCCAAATCTAATGAAAATGCTACTTCATTTAGATATAATCACAATGATTGCTTATCAAAGCTTATCGATTGTCCTAAGTTAATTAAAATATTAATCGATTTTATACAATGTACGGAATATTTCTATATTTAATGACAGATTTAATTAAAAACTATATATATGTTAATTTTGTTTGTAGACTCCATTTAAAAAAGTTGTACATATTTAAACAATCAAATTTGATTAAAATTAATGTCATGAATCATTTGAAGTTTTTCTATTGTCATTTGAATAATATATCCCCTCATTGCTTTTTATTGTGATCAATGAACGAACCATGCTGGTATATTTATTCGAGCGGCATTTTTTGCTTCTTAGTGTATCGGTGACATTGTGTCGAGATAAAAAGTTGGATCAAAAAAATAATAATTTAGCGAGCTGGTGTGAGTTTTTGTTTTGTCTGTAACTGCTAATATATACCAATTAATGGCAAAAAACCAATGCCAATTTTGTCATTAACCTAACCGTGTCTATTTAGAACTAGTTTTTGATTTTTCTTGAATAATTCTTTTAATATGAATCCTATTTATAACAAACTATTAGTATTTGTTTAGAAAAGACTTAAACATATATATATACATATTATAAATAATCATTGACTTTATTGTCCACAATTGCGAAAAAAATAAAAACAACAATATTCGCTTCTGTAGCCACGGGCGTGGTGTTTTTTCTCGCTCGCATCCGTAAGGATATGCCAAGTGCGAGTAAAACATATACCAGTGACACGCACTACGAGAATTTGGCGGTCGATCTGTCGGTGGCGTGTCCTAGTGTGGGCGGGACATCGTCGGGTGTGCGTGTCATTTACGCGTCATATTGATTAGTTATACATAACAAAATATCGACCAAGATATGAAGCGCATCATGAATAACCATTTTTATTCTAAGAATATTCCATTTTAAAAAAATGGTTTTCATCAATATCTTGACTT